>JAPDDN010000234.1:0-157969 GCA_027422405.1 Ptychobarbus kaznakovi
TATCAAAACATCGATTTATAGGATTTTAAAATCTTGTTTAATTACCTATAAAGCCTGAATGGCTTAGCTCCATCTGTACTTGAGCGAGTTTTATCCATTATAGTCATAACCGTCCGCTTGCGTTCTCAAAACTTGTGGCCGTTTGATAATAATAGAATATCAAAATCAATGCAGGTGTCAGATCATTTTCCTATCTAGCACCCAAACTCTGGAATAATCTACCAAACACTGTTCGGGAGGCAGACACACTCTGTCAGTTTAAATCTAGATTAAAGACCCATCTTTTAACCTGGCTTACACATAACCACACTAATTACGCTTCTATTATTCAAATCCGTTAAAGGATTGTTAGGCTGCATTATTTAGAGCTACGGAACCGAGAACACTCCCCATAACACACGATGTACTCGTTACATCGTAAGAAGAATGGCTCTACGTTAATATTTGTCTGTTTCATTCTTATTCTGTTTCTCAGTCTGTGTCCGGATCAGATGGTGGATCGGCGCCGGGAGATGGTTTAACCAGCAGCCATATCACCCTGCAGCCCAAGACCGGTTTGCCCACTGAAGCTAAGCAGGGTGAGCCTGGCCAAGTACCTGGATGGAGACCTCCTGGGAAAACTAGGTTGCTGTTGGAAGAGGTGTTAGTGAGACCAGCAGGGGGTGCTCACCTTGTGGTCTGTGTGGGTCATAACACCTGTATTGTGACGGGGACACTATACTGTAAAAAGCACCGTCTTTCGGATGAGACGTTAAACGAAGTCCTGACTCTATGTGGTCATTAAAAATCCCAGGATGTTCTTCGAAAAGAGTAGGGTATACCCCGGCATTCTGGCCAAATTTCCCATTGGCTTCTGACCATCATGGCCTCCTAATCATCCCCATACACTGATTGGCTTCATCACTCTGTCTCCTCTCCACCAGTAAGCTGGTGTGTGGTGAGCGTTCTGGCGCAATATGGCTGCCGTCGCATAATCCAAGTGGATGCTGCACATGGTGGTGGTTGAGGAGATTCCCACCCTCTTCTATGTAAAGCGCTTTGAGTGTCTAGAAAAGCGCTGTATAAATGTCAAAATTATTATTCATTTCTGAGGCCGTGATCATCGGCGGAGGCGGGACACCTGGATGAGCCCCGGAGACATATCCCAGGGAATACCTTGACTAAAAATACAATAAAACTAAAAATTATATATAATACCATTATTGTTAGAAATTGCAATAATATAAAAAATATTTTGGGTTTCGTCTGGCCAGAGGAGAATGGCCCCCCAACTGAGCTGGTTTCTCCCAAGTTTTTTTTCTCCATTCTGTCACAGAGGGAGTTTTGGTTCCTTGCCGCTGTCGCCTCTGGCTTGCTCTGTTGGGGACACTTAATTTCTAGCGATTATTGTCAATTTGACGTCACAGATACTATTTAAACTAAGCTAAACAATGACATTTTTGAATTCAATAATGAAATGCCATTAACTGAAAATTTAGTGTTTAATCTTATCATTACACATTACTGACACTCTATCCTCCAATTTGATACTGTTAAGTGCTTTGTCACAATCTGTATTGTTAAAAGCGCTATATAAATAAAGGTGACTTGACTTGCGAAATTTGAAATTACTTTGATCTAAATTGGGAATGCGCCAATCCCGATCTGCTTAAATGCGTCTATGTTCGTGCGACTCATTCATGATCCAACTTCATCTACAGAAGAAGTGAGTATAAGTTTTTTTTTATGAATCTTTGCAAATCGCCTTTCCTAATAGTGTGCCAGTTTCGCGGCTGAAGTTTTAAGTCTGCTCGTCACCCCATGGAAGAGAGTGGCGGGGTCAGCAGAGCTCATTAGCATTTAAAGCAACATGGACTAAAAAGGCTTGATGAAAACAGAGTTGATTTTGACAGGGTAAAGAAGGTGTTTTTTACACTACCATTGAGAAATTTTAACCAAAGTATGTTATAGACTTTTCATTAAGATCCTAAAGAATCATATCAACTTGTGGAAAATGGGCGTCCGATGACCCCTTTTAAGGGCCGTTTTTATGATGCGTGCTTCTACAGCTGAAACTTGGCAGCCAAAAATGCCATTAAAGCAGAGAACATCATCCATATTCTTTTCTATACTTTGTTTTTCATTGTGAAACAGAACACGCGCCAGAGGCCCGTTTCAGAAAGGAGGTTAAGTGAAAACTCTGAGTATGTTAACCCTGAAGTGAGAGAAACTCTGGGTTTTCCATTTCAAAATGGGAGGTTTGTCAACCCCGGGAAAGCAGTGTAAGTCAAGCCCATTTCTGAAAGAGAGGTAACTTATACTCTGAGTCAGTTACTGTGGTAACTTACTCTGTGAATCTAACCTGGTCGGGAGCAGGTTTTCTTTGGTAAACCCAGAGTTTCTATCGGTCTCCTCCCGCGTTTTAAAGCGTAATCAATGTTTAAACACCCTATTCATTCATTCATGCTGCAAAAATGCTTTTCTTACTGAGTATTTTTGTCTTATTTCAAGTACAAATATAAAAAAATTCTTAACCCTTAGCTAGAACCCCATATTGGGACTGACAGCTGAAAATTACCTACCTAACTTACAATTTAAACAGTTCCTGACCTCAGTCTGCTACAATTTAGATATATTTGGAAAGAAGACACTTTAGGCTTTACTATCCATCATCCAGGGTGATAATGCTCAAAAGGATTAAAAAGTTATAGACACTGAAGTGCCTTGAAAATGTTTTTTTACCACAATGAATGTTTTTTTTAATTTCATATACAAAATCAGTCCTGGAGCAAAGTCACATGTCTCATGAGTTTATTTTTCAATTATTGAAGAAGAATAACATGAACAAATTTAAATTTTTTGCAACCATTTTTCTGAGAATATGTCTATGTCCCCCCCCCCCCTGTTTGAGTGAAAAAAATAAAAAAACAAATGTGAGTTCTATAAAAACATTTTGATCATTTACATACAAATGCATAGTTTCAATTATAAACAATAGACAGAATCTTAGACATCGTATAAGTGATTTATTTGAGCACTAGAAAAAATACAATATTTGAATAATATTTGAATAATATAAATAAAAATAAAATAAAACTAGCTTTGTATGTCAAGTACATCTGATTGCCAGACATACACTGATATTGCCAGACAATTCACACTGATTGTTAGTCATAGTCAGTAATCACATGTGGGTTAAATGATGTAGAAGACATGTTGAGGTGAGTTCATCAAGTTTTATTGTAATGCTTTATCTAACATGAATAGACGTTATTTGTGTGAGTAAAAGCACGCTCACGCGAGTACCAGAAAAGGTACATGTCATTTTGGCCCTGTGTCCTGAATCAGTTTATTATAAACACAAATTAGGTAACTTCTAAGTAGTGACGGAGAAACTGAGCTTTTTCGACTCGACTGAATCGGTTGCTTCTGAAATGATTCAGTGACACGATTCAATCCAAATGATTCAGTGATTTGAATCTCCACTCGCTGATCACCTGCTGGTCTAAACTGTGTAAATGCAGCGAGAACTGTTACAAACCTGCTGAAAATGGTCTCATGCTAGTGTAGTTTATTTGATTTAGTCATTTAGCAGACGCTTTTATTATCTTAATAATAAATGCTTAAACTTTAGCAATCCGTTTTTTATATACAGTAGCTTCGAAAAAGGCATATTTTACTTTTTTTCCTGTGGTAATAAATTTTTCATATGCCACTGTTATTAGTAATAATGTCATCTGCCAAATATCACACTTACAAAGTAAAATAATTTATGAATGAATATTTAAAAGAGAGAAAGTTGGGATTTTTTCTTTTTCAATTCAATAAACGTATATATATATATTTTTTTACAATTCATTTTTTTTCCCACAATGGCACACATTGCGAGTGATTACCTCCCCGTGCTGATTTTCATCGTATCATGTGTCCATGATAGCCAGAGATAAGCATAAAAAATGGCAATATTAAGATGATTTAGCATTTCCAATTAATCTAGGGCTGTTACATTCTTCTTAATATTAGCCCTATTATTATTATTACTACTTTTATTTTTAAATTACATGAAATGATGATTGCCCCGCGATAATTTTAAAGCGCATCACCGCATGATGTGCTGTGAGGATAACAAAATAGGCTATTAGCTTACTCTTCATTGAAAATATTGTTAATATTTTTTTTTAAACAGGTCTATTAAATTATACAATAAATTATAGGCCTATAATTAAAAATATTAATAGTGCAGTCGTCAATGAAAATTCAGAGCAGCTTAATTTCAGGCACTGATTTTCAAAAACAACCTGTTTTAACGTGAAATCCGTTTCTTCTCATGTTTTCACTATGTGAGCCAAAATAAATATTAAGGGAATAATTTAAGACCGTTATATACTGTTATCAGCATATGTTAGAGTAGATTCATCTCTCGTTGTCTCAGAGAGAATATGCGCCGTTAATATGCAGCATTAGCTTCAGTTTTTTCTCACCTTCTCTATAGTGAATTGACTATGGAAGCCCGTTTCTGCCACTGAATAAAAATGTTTAAAAGGTCATTGCGACTTTTTATCTCACAATAGATAGAATTGACCTATATATGTGTGTGTGTGTTGTATATATATATATATCAGAATTGTGAGATAAACTCGCAATTGCTAAGCACCAAATTTAAGATTGCAGTTTAGTTTAGGGAAATCTAAATCGACAGCGGACATGGAGACACGGGATGCTATTCGCTCTGTTGTGGAGAATATTCCCGGCATTTGCCAACTGAAGCCCGAACAAGAAGAGTGTTTGGTTCACATTTTGAATATCGCCATGTCATGTTGTAATCTTACAATTAAGTTGCAGCATTTCCGACAGACTCGAAATGAACGAAGAGCTGTGTTTAACAGAACTAAGTTAATCCTAACTTTGATAGTTGACTGTGTAATAAATTTATGAAGCTATTATTTCAGCTTTGGGGAATCATTTATTAAAGATTCAATATTGCTTTGATTAAAGTGATATTAATCTTTAACTTATGATTTATACTTTATTAACGACTCGTCCAGCGACCATTAACATCAGTATATCTTTAACAATTTCGTTTATCTTGCTTCGTGTCCAACGATAAAACAAACAAAATTAGTACTTTATATAAATTGAGCTAGGTAACACGATCTTTGGCAAATAGTTTAAAACTTGAAAATCACAGCACAAGACATCATTCTTTATAAACGAAACAAGGTTTATATGCTAACTGTTATTCTACAATACAGAAACATACTAAATGTAATCAAACACACAGACACAAACATAAACATGCGCTCACACATATCAGGAGTTTTGAGGTTAGAAGAAAGTGTAAAACGAGCACTCTTTTTCTATCTTGTAACTTTTACGAGAGGAAGATTGTAGCAGAGACTTTGCTGTCTTTACTGCGTACAGATCAATTCACCAGTTCAGTAAGATTAGAGATTTGTTTGATTACTTGCTTTCAGCTGAGTTTGTCGCAGATCTTTCCGTTTCCGCTTGTTTCTGTGTGTTTCCGGGAAATCTCTGGCTGCTGACGTCGTTGCATGATGTCACTGGGGAAACCCTCTTGTGATTGGCGGTTTTCCTGGTTTCTTTGAGAGACGATGACCCGTGGAGTTCTTTTCTTAGTTCCTTCCGCGTAGTTTCAGGCTTTCAAGATTTCTTCAGGAGTTTGACTAAGTATTTGTTGTGTTATATTATTGACCAGATGTTACGGTCATGGGCGCTTTGGAGCGCGATCAGTGAGCTGAAGCCCAAGTCTTTGCAAGGCAGCGAGCAGCGAGTGAGAGCACACTAAGAGCTGTGTTGTTTATTTTAAAACAGCTAGATTTTGGTCCACCCACGGGTGGCTGTCCCAATCAGATTGTTTCTTGTGGGGTGGAGCCCCGCAAGGCTTCTTTTGCCGCGCCTACATCATTTGATAATCATGAAGGAAGAATACTCTAATAACTTATAAAGTATTTATCATTCGTACGATGCTGAGAATCGACATATAATTCACACCAAATTGTTGCATTTATCACGACCAATCATGAGAAATCAAACTCAACATATTTCACACATGTTCATAGCTTTTCCTGCTAAAATATAAAAAAGGGTTCAGATTAAAGATTAGAAATAACACATCATGCTAACACGCATCGGAAGACCTAAAATACAATCTTAATATATATTGTCTCTTGCGTATATTTCTTTAATAGCAGCAGCGATTATTATTTGTCCTTTTGGCAATCCTCTGTGGATTTGAGCTTCTTTGTCTGCTCAAGAACGAGAGAGCGCTGGAGTGCCCGAGGAGGGAAAGGAGGTGTTCTGGGGTCATAAGAAAAGTCACGTCCTGGAGATTGGTGAGTGTCTGTCAACGTATATCCCTCGTTGTTGATTTAATCATAAATTTAGGCATTAAACGATCAGGGGATCCCGGAGTGTCTGTAGACGCTGTCCTATTCTCAAGATAAGAAGTAACTTCTGTGTTTATTTATGGTAAGCCAGTCAGAAACACGATGAAATTCCGTTCCTAAGTGGATCTTATCATGTTCCTTTGATGAGTGAGATTCCATGGTAAAATGGGCTTGTCCCCTCAAGTCCTACAGCTGCAAATATTTTCTTGTTTGTCTTTATTGTCAAATATTAGTTTAGATGCACTAATTGTGCCGTGAATGCGTAGATATACTTCACATAATCTGCGAAAGTCGTTCAAAGCCATCTTCACTCCAGTATTTTGTTTTCGCCGCATACCTGTGTTTACTGTTCGAGGCGGCTGAGCCGACGCATGACATGCGTCATAACCAAAGGTTGTGTGATTGGCTTACAGGTACACCAATGATTTTAAACTTCAGATAAGCCCCCCCCCCCCCACGGGGAAGTAAACGCTTTTCAGATATGCCCTTCCAGACTCTGTCTACGAAGCAAAGCATTTTGTGATTTTAAGTTGAATAAAATACTATTTTCCATTCATATATTTTCATCATTGAGGATTTCTTAAAAATTTGTAAAAATCTCGTCTCGTCTCATTCTCGTGAACCCAATCTCGTGTCTTGTCTCGTCTCGTGGAGTAAGCGTCTCGTCACACCCCTAATGCCCAGACTTGAATTAATAAAATAGCATAGATACTGGATCGCTGCATTATTTTAATCAGCAAAGAGGGGGTAAAATGACTGTTTAAATAACTCAACTCAAATCTTCATTGTACTGACGCGCAGATGCAGGCAGGCTAATTCACATACGCAACGGTCACCTCTCTCATTCTTGATGTACCCAAAATGGTCCCACACTGTCAACTTCAGACATTCTCTGGTGGAAATAAAGGATCGCTGTTTGGTTCCTCTGTCATAGTTAATCTAGTGTGTGTAGTAGCCTCCGTGTCTCTGATAAGCACGGCATTTTAAGCTGGTGCACCCCTCGTGTAACTTTTTTGTTTGTTTTGCGCAAGCTGCAACAGAAACACTTGGTTTAGCGGAGCCTTTACGATTAATTAAGCTAGCATTGTAATCTATTCTTCTAGGTTCAGGAAATAGTCCTCCGTAAAATGCGCTGTACACACTCTAATATTTGGGTTGAACTGTTCTGGAACAGTGTTGTAAATACAACTTAACCACTGATTTCTAGTTGTGTCCACTTTTGGAAGCCCAAACAAAGTACTTTCACTTTCACAATGAAACACAGCGTCTCCAGGACATGGCGCCGGCGGCAGCAACAATACCACAGCGAGAATAATAGTTTGGCCTTCTTTCATTAAGCATACATACGGGCAGTGTTTTGCAAATCTCCACACACCGTGACGTAGACATGTGGGGATGTGTTTGAATGAGCCGTTTTAGTGGGGCGTAGCTGAGTCTTAACTTTGATAAAGAATATCTCTTTGGTTTTGAGACTTTAGTCTTTGCAACTTCAGGGATCTTATCTATCCACGAACAGCTTGTAACACACCAAAGAAAAAGGAAAACTTGAAATTGCATCATATGACCGCTTTTAATTTTGAATAAAATGTAGCAGCCCATTCGTTGACAACTAAATATTCACAGTGCTATCTTTATAGTTAGCTTGTTGACAATTCTGGATTTTCAGTCAAAAAAATGCTGTTTTGCTGTGTATAAAACATAAAAAAAATGCATGAAATGGTTATTGCACAATGTGCATAACTTTAACATTACAACAAGGTGGTCTTGCGTTTGTGGGGAAAAGGCATATCTGTCCCAGCAGCAACTGTTTCTCCCTCCACATGTTTAAAGTTTATAGCCTGCACAACTCAGAAACTTATATAAAAATTATAGTAGAAAGTAGAAAATTTGACCACAGCATTCATGTCCAATTTCCAACTATAAAAATCATATATACACACAAAAAATATAGCCTGTGAAGGCAGCATAAGATAAGCTAAGGATGTCATGGTCATTTGTACTTGTTGATTAAGGATTAAGATTAAAATGGAAAACTATTCAGATTTTCTTTTAGTTAGCAATAACATGAAGGAAAAAAAGAGCACTAGCAAGGGGAACATGGCATTAGCACTAGTCAGTCTTGATATTTTTATTATTTTGTTTGGTCAGATTTTCGTTTTATCAACAAGCTAGTCAAATGTGTTCATTTAACTTTAAGCATTACTGCTTGCTATAGCGATATGACAATATAAATGTTGGCGTTGATATAAAGTGTAAATCGATTTAACTTTTTCTATATCATTTATATATTTTCGGGATATGCAAATATATTTGTGGAGTTTATAGTTGGCAGGAGTTATTGACATGTCAGAGCGATAAAGTATGTATTTTCAAAATACGAAATACAGTATTTGTATGTAAATACATTTTCTCACACAGTATTTTGTATTTGTATTTAAATACATTTTTTCCACACAGTATTTTGTATTTTTATTTTAAATACATTTTGATGTATTTGTGCCCATCTCTGAGTAAACATAGGAAGTTTTTTTTTTAAGAAAACGAGTATATAGAATATAGAAAAAAGAAACCTAGTGTTAGTTTTACAAGAAAAGCTAGCAGTTAGAGAATAAATATGCAATTGATAGAGGGTCAAATGTTTGTGTTTTTTAAAATAAAAAGATTAGATAAAATTAAATTAGAATAGAGAGAGTTAGAGGGTCAAATAAAGATGGAAGAGATGTGTTTTTAGCTGTTTCTTGAAGATGGGTAAGGATTTAGCTGCTCAGATTGAGTTACGTGCATTGCATCACTGTACGCTGTTCCTCGCGTATGCGTACAAAGTGAAGTACACTTTGGCCTTTAGGTGCAAAATGACTAAATTTAAATGTCTGTATAACTTGTGCTCTTTTATGAGTTTGCACTGGTTTTGAGTGTTTTTGTCTAATCATGTGATTTAACTCTCACTCTCTTACTAGTGTTCTGACTACTGAACTAGGGAGCTGATGGAGAGATTTAGTTTGGGTTTATTTTGCTCTCTGTTCATTGTTCTCTTCATCTTAAACACACAGAAAAACTCCTGCTGAAGCAACTGAGATCCACGTGACACTGTTATAAAGATGGCGATTATTAAAGAGGAGAGTGAAGACTTCAGAATTGATGAAGTATTTAGTCTGAAAGATACTGAGGAACAAACAGGTTGGTTTCATTCTCAAAGCTTGACTCACTCATTTGAAAATGTCCAGCTCTACAGAAATTAATGATGTTTCTGAAGGGTCATTCTGTGTCAACTCAACCAGAGGTAATATTTATTCTTAAAGGGTTGTCTAGTGCTGTGTATCACCAGCAAAGTATGATGCGTGCCACGATACGATACGTATCACGATACGGGGCTTAACTGAATTTCACCTTAGAAGAATTTAGGAAAATGGCTGTTTATTAAACACTGCATGCTATAGGGCTGTTGATAGCTATAGGCAGAGCAGGCAGTTGACCTCTGCATTATGAAGGGCCTCCATAACCGCACCACAGTACAATATAGGTAATGGCATATGTTTCATGTTTACAGTGGGCACTCCCCACCAGGTAAAATATTCTGATTGCTTGCACCTTCCTTTTAAGCCCATAAATAATAATGTACTCCTAATGAATTTATATTGTAATGTAATTATATTAATATATAAAAAAAATCATCTTAACATTGCTGGTAGGTTATCGCTGTTAAATTAACGCACTCATTTAAAAACAAAAATTAGAAGCTTTATAAACTATTGCGCTGTCTTCACTGAATCTCACACACATGCTCAGTCACACACACAGATCACGTTGTGGCCGCACACAGACATTCAGGAACAAACCTTTTAGCGCTGCCCGCAGTTTTATCAATAACATAGCTTAATCACTCAAGAGCTTATATACATTATCTTTCTCAACAAGGAGCTGGTAACACCATTGCTTCTAAAGGAATTAAAGCCACAGCTTCATTGTTAGGGTGGTAATTCAATTCATTCATACACAGCATCTCTCTGGCTCTCTCTCTCTCTTCCCCCCCTCTCTCTCTCTCTCTCTCTCTCATAAGTGAACATTTCATAAATTACACTTTTATGAGAATAGAATATTGAAGTGGAGATCGCTAAACTGCAAGCTAGTCTGTGTTTTCAGAAGGCAAGCATGTTTATCCACTGTGGAGAGAGCGCGTGTACAGGGTTGCCAGGTTGACAAAGATAAGTTTCACACTTAGCAGATATTTCCATATTGCGCAAGTGGCAAGCTCTGGTTCGGGGATTACGTATCTTTATATCAGGCAACCCAGTACTGTTTCTCTGAGGTCAGATTAAACTCCACTGCTGCACACGTGCCACAATATCAATACAGGGCCAGCTGTATCGATACTCGTATCGTCAAATCTCTGTAACGACACATTGTTGTATCAATGTATCGAACACAGCACTAGTTGTGTCATTGGATTTGATCTATGTTATCTTGTATTATAAAACAATAAGATTGTTAGTAGGACACCGATATTTTAGACATTTTATAATTATCAATTTCGATACCACAGCAAAAATCACAAGCCAAAAATAAATATAAAGTTTAAACATTATTAAAGACAAGTGACAGCCAGTAAATAAGAACAAATGATTTACAACATCCTCCGAGATCAACTTCTCCCAACCATCCAAGAATAGTTTGGTGACGAACAATGCCTTTTCCAGCAGGATGGAGCGCATTGCCAGAAGGCAAAAGTGATAACTTAAGCGGCTCGGGGAACAAGACTTTAATCCCATTGAGAACTTGTGGTCAGTCCTCAAGAGGCGGATGGACAAACAAAAACTCACCAATTTTGACAAACTGCAAGCATTGATTATGTAATAATGGGCTGCCATCAGTCATGATGTGGTCCAGAAGTTGACTGACAGCATGCCAGGGTGAATCGCAGATGTCTTGAAAAAGAAGGGTCAGCACAGCAAAGTATTTGCATAACTTTAATGTAATTGTCAATAAAAGCCTTTGACACTTATGAATTCCATGTAATTATACTTCAGTATACCATATTACATCTGACAAAAAGATCTAAAAACACTGAAGCAGCAGACTTTGTGAACATTTTTGGAAAACTTTTGGCCACGGCTGTACGTGTTTATTTTTCTAAAGAAAAAATATTAGCAAAATAAATAATTTGAGCCAGGGAACTCTGGTTAAGTTGACATGTAATGACCCAACTTTGTTTCCATGCAGACTGATGCTGGCTTGAGAAAGCCTGACCAGAAAGTTTGGAGTTTTAAAATTAATATTAAATATACATTTTGGATTTAGCATTACACATGTTTTCCCCAACAACTAAAGCATACCTGTAGGACACTGGACACTAGAGTTTAGGTTGCAATGCCAATCAATTATTGGTTATTGATATAATAATAATTTTCTAGACATTTGATTATTCACTTGAGCTCTTTACTTTTCTTCATTAGCAATCCGTTTCACACGGTCTCGTATCGGCAGTTAATACCGATCTCAGCTGTCTGGTCATTAGCAAGAGTTTATGACTTAATACTATGCTTGCTATTTCTTTAAAGGCAGGGTAAGCAATTTTTCAAAAACGTTTTAGAAAACTGAGTCGGGGCCGAGTACCAAATAAACTTGTAGCCAAGCAGCAGTAAGGGGCGTGTCTAATCATGATATGGAGAGACTTTTTTTACAGAGAGAACCAAGAGAGCGTTTAGTGAACAGCCGAGCCCAGTGACAAAGATAGAGGTGGCAACAAAAGAGGAAAACGTCTGCGGAACGATAAGGCAAGAAGTAGGACACGTGTAAATATCGGATCAGCTTTCCAGTGCTGGATAGAACTAAGGAGTGAAGGCATTGCGATCGGATGCATAAATTGTTTCTTTCTTCAATATGGCCATATGGCTACTATTCTATGTATATTTCAATTGTAAAAGAATATTTTTTTTAAACTGTATATGTAAATTAATTTATTATAATTATACGAACTTGAGGCTATGTGTATATACCCCGGTAAACCTGTTTGCACATTCTTCTTGCACATCTCTGTTTATATTATTATTTATTAAGTCCACAGTATACTGTATTTCACATTTTATTTCATTGCACATTTTACTCCTTATTTTATTTTTTATTCTTACCTATATTATATATATTCTCTTGTGTTATGTTTCTTTTTTTTTGCACTGTCCATTGAGCGAACCTGTCCTGATTTACATTTCACTATTGATTATATCCTGTATAATTGAGTATGTGATGAATAAAAGAACCTTGAAACTTGAGATGTCAGATGGACTAGCCGCGGTAAGAATGCTCTCGGCGGATACATGAGCACTGAGCGCCCGGTGATCGCTTCCGAAATCAGCGAATCACATTTTCAAATAGGCGCTATATTTATAAATAAGCCGCAGATTTGAGTTTTAAACAACCACATTCTCACCTTAAATACTTTAAAAACGCTCGCTGATTGGTGCGAAATGCGTTCTGGGATACCTGGCTGCCTCAAGCTTGCACAAGTCACCTCTTGATGCATCCTCGATAAAATTGGCAGAGCAAGAACACATCCAGGGATTTTAACTGTACTTGGCTAGATGTGAACTTTGAATTGGAACAGTACTTGGGCGATGACTGATGACGTTTCACAAGTCCACATTAGAGGTCGACCGATATATCGGCCAGCCGATATATCGGGCGATATTTGTCATTTTTTAATATATCGGCATCGGCCGATATCCGTGTTTAGTAGCGCCAATTTAAAGTCAGGCACATCCGCGGGCAGCCCCGTGTTATTGGTGTGGTGGAACGTGTGCTGCTGCATGTGAAGAACTCCAAGCCAAAACTTTTGGAAGATTCAACAACAGTCCTGGGAGATGGAGGCAGGCTTAAATTCTTATATTTCAAAGTCCTATGGCCATATATTTACTATATAGTAAACTATGAAGTGTTGCTTCACTCAGTGAAAGAAAAAACGAATAGCATAGAAACGTCGGGAACTGGCATAATGCTACAGCTGGTTGAAGGTTCGCTTACTTGCAGTTAACTTTAAGGACTGTAGTCGAAAACGATCAGCAGCTTGCTTGCTAACATATTTGCCCCAATGTTATAAGTTCGGTTTATTTTTCTTGTATCTGAGTCAGAGAATTTCACTCAGTCCCACGGTTCGGCACGCATGTGATTCGCGGATTAACTGATAAATTTGACCACCATAGAGTGAAGTGTATCATTTGCACGTGTTTCGGGACACGATTATTATATTATAATAACTTTCCCCGTAAACACCGGAGCTATATGCCACGAGCGCTAGCATAGATTCCAGAGCGACGCGATTGGTCGAAACCCGCCTCATTCGGCTTCCGATTGGCTAGTGTCTACAGCAAATGTAGACTCTCGGCAATCGTAAGGGAGAATCGTCTACAGCAGGGGCCCCAAACTTTTTTTTGCGAGGGCCACATAATTTTTCCTTGCTTTAATGGGGGCCGGGTTGGTTTATGGCAAAAAATTACACAGGCAGGAGTGACTACTAGTATTATTGTTAAGATTTTATTATGATTTTAATTGCATGTATTATGCCTCCTATTGCTAGAATAATTTATTATTTTATGCACCGTACAAACAAATGATCATTACTTTTCAGTGCTATTCAAAATCAAAACATTTACTTATGCATATTAATTAGTGTGAACTGTGGGCTTGCTTCTGGGTGGTGAGATGTCCAATGTCAGGCTCCATTCCTGTCACAGCCAGTCTCAAAGACTGATGCAAATGTTCATCAGTGAGTCTTGATCTCATCGGAGTTTTCATCAGTTTCATGAATGAAAAGGTTTGCTCACAGATATACGTGCTGCCAAAAAGTGTGGACATCTTCATTGCATGCCTTTTGATGTTTGGGTATGTCTCATTAGAGAGGGCAGCATAGAATTCAATGAGGCCGTTGGGCTTAAATGCGTCACAGTTCTGTAACTCAGCCAACTCAAACTGATAACAAGGCAAGGCTTCATCAATGTCGGCAGCGAAGGGGTTCTGGAAAAGACGGATTTCTTTAGCGTGGACATGAAGCTCACGGAATCTCGCGTCAAACTCCGCCTTCAGCATTTCCAGCGCTTCCACTGACTTTTCAGCTGGGAATGGGGCCACTGGTTTCTCAGCTGAGAGACTTTGGGTAACGGGGAGATGAGTGAAGTCTTGCTTTTGCACTTGTCCCACAAGCAGTGCTAGTTTCACCCCAAATGTTTTTATATGGGAATACATGTCGCATATTAGTTTCCCCTTGCCTTGGAGCTGCAAGTTAAGACCGTTCAACATTTCTGTCACATCTGTTAAAAATGCGAGGTCCCATTTCCATTCTGCGTCGATCAGTTCTGGGACAGTTTTGCCCTTTGTAAGAAGAAAGGCGTTGATTTCGGGTAGCAGCTCGTAAAAACGCCTCAAAACTCTGCCTCGGCTTAACCATCGGACTTCAGTATGGTAAAGCACATCTCCGTGAGCAGACTCTAGCTCGGCGAGAAAGGCTTGGAACTGCCGGTGTTTAAGTCCGTTTGCTCTGATGAAGTTAATACATGACACCACCACCTTCATGACCGATTCCCACTTCAAAACTTTGCAGCAGAGTGCTTGCTGGTGAATCAGGCAGTGGACTTGTAACGGGGGCTGAGACATCTTTCCTCCATTTCTCTATTCATGCGTCCTATAAGCCCCCTCGACGCGCCAACCATACTAGGAGCCCCGTCGGTAGTGATGCTGACCAGCTTAGACCAGTCTAGACCCAGCTCTCCCATCGTTTGGCACACTTTACCAAAAATATCCTCCCCTGTCGTAGTGCCTTTTAGACTTTGTAGGGCTGCCAGCTCCTCGGACACTTCAAAGTTTGAGCTAACTCCACGAAGAAAAACGAGCAGCTGTGCCGTGTCCTGCACGTCATTGCTCTCATCCAGTGCTAAAGCAAAAAAATCGAATTCTTTCACTTTCTCCTGTAGCTGGGCATATACATTATCCCCCATTTCTTCAATTCGTCTGGTGATTGTACTTGCGGACAGACTCACCGCATTTAAGACGTCTTTTTTATCAGGGCACACCTCCTCGCAACAGCATTCATATGCATTTCTTGACGAACTCACCGTCACTGAATGGCCTACCACTGGTTGCAATTAGTTTAGTCCACTTTGGTTAAATACCCTACATTCTGAATCAACCTTTCTCTTTCCCAACCGTTTCGCCATTTTGCCGTCTCTTTGAATTTTCTCGCTGGCTCGCGCGCGTCACCTGTTCGATCGCGATGACACGTTACGTTGAACGTAGGCTACCGTTCTGTTGGTATGTGAATTTTAAAATTAATTAAGCTACGTTAATAACTAAGTTAAAGTACATTTTAGTTTGAAAGCCAACCCTTATTATAAAATACCGACATGATACAAGTAAAACATATATTTAAAATTACATTTTAAAATGACAAAATATGTCTCTGGCATTGTTCAGAGGGCCAGTCCAAATGTTGGGGCGGGCCGCATTCGGCCCGCGGGCCGTAGTTTGGGGACCCCTGGTCTACAGTCTACACCGGCCACTGCACAGCTCTCGGGCTCACGTCTTCTGCGCTCTTCCGCTGCCGCACACACCGAAGCACGCGCAGGCAGAGAGAGAGAGTGAGAGGAGCGATTCAGATACAGCGTTTCAGACAACGCCTCAACGGACGGATACATACACAAAGTTATGTTAAAATACACGTTTTGGCAAGTATTCTGGTAAACACAGTCGGTTATGTCTTAAGTTAACGTATACAGCTGAGAAAGAACGTGCAGAACAGTTGTGTTTCCTGCATGACAACCTGCCGTTCTTAAACTGGGAGGACTGAGAACTTTCAGTGAAAGATGGGTAGAGTGAGGAAGACTCAGGGGCCTGCAAATTAGTTCAAATTAAAGCACATTCCTTTATATTCTTCTGTAATGTTTACATAATTTCATTCACTCAAAAATTAGGGGTTTGCTGCCATGTTATTTGCACTAAAATAGATTTTTGTTGCTGCTAAGTCAAGTGCATTCACAGTTGGTTACTTGAGGACTTTGTTTTATATAAAAATGCAGAAAGTTGCAAAAAGCAGAAAGTTAGAATGCACTTTAGATGTTCTGTGTCATTTATACCAAACACAAATGTTGCTGGTTGCTAGTGTGTTTGCAGCACTACTATTATTTATTTTTATATTTTTCAGTTTAATTGATTTTTATTTATAAAGTTGTATTTATTTTATTTAAATGTATATTTAAGTTTACATTTATGTTCAAACAAACTTGAAAAATTCTGCTTGATAAATGCTCTAAAACTTTTGTAAATGATTGAAAGTTTTTTTATTACCTGTTTTATATATTTAATACTTGGTCAGTTTATTTATTTCTTTGGATAAATATTTAATTTGAATACCGTGCAGTGCACAAAATTAAGATTCGAGAGATGGTTGAAGTCAGTGTTCAATAAATGATGTTAAATTTAGAAATTTTGTGCATCCACTTATTATTAGTGTGACATTTTAGCATGCAAATGAAGGGGAAAACTTCAAGATATCGGCCAAAAAATCGGCAGCACATATCGGCCATCGGCTGACCCTGACCTCTAAACATCGGCATCGGCTATAGAAAAACCCATATCGGTCGATCTCTAGTCCACATGTACAGTCAAGAACACAAATTGAGAAACGGCCTTTGTCTCTGAGAGAATATGTGGTGTCCCAGCACGCGCACACACCTCTCTCTCGCCGCCTGTCTGCTCAGTTTCTGTTCAGCACGGGGCAGAGAAGAGCAGAGCTTAATTCAGTTAATCACAGATATTATGTTGCTTGCTTCTCTAATTTTTCATGCAAGTATAGCCAAATTCACAGCACAGCTTATAGTCATTATCTTATGGGTATTTTATTTAATCAGACAACGGCTCGATTATAATGATTTTTTGTGCAGATTAACATCTTGTAAATGAGAGCTAGTTATGTAGTCTTAATGGGTCGTGTTTCAATCACTTTTTCATATTCATTCCATTGTCTGACAACAGAAACAGTAAAATATATCACTGAAAACTTTTTATTGAGAATTTAGCTGCATCAAAATACAGTATGTGGGCACAGAGAGACAAACAAATGTAATAATAAACAATATAGGGTATTTACATTTTGCACGTTCAGAAGAAGAGCTGCCTTGTCCTGCAAAAATGTAAACCAGGCTGTGTCAGTAAATTGCTCAGTGCAAAGAAAGAGAAGTAATGGGAACCTAGTAATTCTTTTTTCATGTGTCTAATGAACAATTTCTTTGAAAAAACATCTATTACCTTTTGAAAAATGTCTAGTCTTCATGCTCTATGTTGACTAGGTTTAAATAATAATAAACATACATTTGCATAAAGCATCCATATTTGTCCATACTCATGTTGATTAGAGTATAAAAAACTTGAAAAGTATTAATTTAAGGTACATTTTAGAACAAATAAAAATGTGCAATTAGTCGCGAGTTAACTCAAAACAATCATGAAATTAATCTTGATTAAATATTTTAATCGATTGACAGCCCTAATTATATATATATATACATTTTTTTATAATTTTTTATGATTGAATTATTAGCTTTTCATTAAATTCATGAACCCCCTGCAGTTCTTTCGCATGGGGAAAAACAGTTTTTATGTCTAGATGTTCTAGTGCGTAGAGATCTGTAGCGTCAGCTTGAGGGGAGAAGTGCAAACAGGTTGTGACCGGGGTGAGAGGGGTCTTTGATGTTACCTGCCTGTTTCTTCACCCTGGAGTTGTACATGTCCTGAAGACTGGGTAGGTGCACACAAATAGCTGCTTTTTCACTGTCGGGCCAGTGCTTTCACCGGGCCTGGCTGGTTAAAAGCCTCAGACTTGTAGCACCGAGCCCAAAATTACGATGCGTTTCCACCGTCGGGCCAGAAGCTTCGCTGTGATTCACTAAAACCCGCCCTTTATATGCCTCTCTGGAACATCACGCAACTCAATCATTTGACCAACAAAGAGAAATTATCAGAAACTAATCATAAATAAATCACTGGAACTAGTGCGATATAATAAACTATATTTATAATAAATAAATCAAATAAACATGACAAAACGTCTGTTTGCCTGCATATTTTGTTAAAGATTTAAATACAAAAACATCAATGTTTTGCAATAATACGTGATACATTATTCATAATGAATTAATCAGGACTGAAAATTAGTCACACAGAAATAAAGCGTTATGAACCATTATTTCACAAAAGAAAGAGGACACCTACTGTCAGTTGAGTCTGTTTCGGTTTATTTGTAGTCACAGTATTCATCACATTTAGAAAGAATGATAATTTCTATAGGCTATTTTTTCCATCAAAAATACAACCTGAGTAGCAGAGGGAGCTCCCGAACAAAACAATTGATATATTTTATGACATACATGGAGCTGAAGTTTAGAGATGACACTCATGACCGATTAAATATGTTATTAAATAAATACACGATCAGGCGGTCGTTTTACCATGTTTACTATGGTAATGGCTAGCATGCATCTTTTGCATCGCTTTACTTCTGCGATCATAATCCATATCAGATCTCAAACAGAAGTTATTTCAAACTTTCACTGCTGTTTAAAAGTGAGGCTGTAGCTAAAATAATTTTAAGTCTTTAATGCTGGTGTTAAAGCTGTTCACTTTATGAAACCACTCCTCTAGCCCTAGTTGGCCTGCTTTGGCCCAAGGTTTTCGTCTGGCCAAAGATACCTGGCTGTTGGCCCCGTGGAGGCACTGACGAAGCATGATCAAGCCCCGGAAGTGACAGTGGAAACGCGACTGGACTTGGCACGCACTAGCACGGTTTTGAACCAACAGTAGAAACGCGGATATTGATCCTTTCTGCTGTCCTAACAGTCCGTTGCAGTCTTCTTAAATCTGATTTGCTGGCTGACCAAAACAGACAGTTATAGAAGAGCACAGAACTCACTCAATAACAGCTGAGTGAAAATGTAATCTGTGCCTGTGGCAGGTTGATATTTTTCACCTGATGAAGGAAGTACAACCTCTGCTGGGACTTTTCAGTCCATTCGTGGACCTGTTTGCTCGGTAAACAAACTGCAGGGGGTCCAGCAAGGGTCCAGTAATGTCCTCCAAGTAGGCCAACCCCAGTCTCTCAAAGGACATCATGACCACAGATGTTAAAGCAACAGGTCTGTAGTCATTAAGTCCTGTGACTTTTGGTTTCTTGGTTACAGGGATGATGTAGGAGTGTTTAAAGCAGGAGGGGACTTCACACAGCTCCAGTGATCTGTTGAAGATCAATGTGAAGATGGATGATAGCTGGACAGCACAGGCTTTTAGGCAGGCTGGAGAGACACCGTCTGGGCCTTTGGCTTTCCTTATCTTCGGTTTCCTGAATAATTTGCGTAAATCATCTTCACGGATCTTTAGTACAGGCTGAGAAACAGGAGGGGTAGGATGTTGATGGCTGTACTGTGAGACGGTCAGAGTTGGTGTGGGGTGTCACACCAGTCTTTTGCTTTTCAAACCTGCAGGAAAAGCCCGTTCAGGTCTTCAGCCAGTTTTTGACTGGCCTCAGTTCTGGGGAATGGGGTCTTGTGATGGCTTTCAGGCCTTTCCACACTGATGTAGGGTCATTGTTTGAGAGCTATTTTTTAGCTTCTCAGAGTAGTTTTTCCTTTGACACTCTTATCTCACTATTCAGTGTGTATTTGGCCTGTTTGTACAAGGCTTTATCCCCTAGGTGTCCTCTTTGGCCTGGTGAAGCTGTTTGAGTTTTGCACTGAACCAAGGTTTGTCGTTGTTAAATGTTAAATAAGTCCTGGTGGGGGCACATGTCCTCACAGAAACTGATGTAGGTTGTCACAGTGTTAGTGAGATCATTCAGATCAGTAACTGCAGCTTCAAAAACACTCTAATCAGTACATTCGAAACAGACCTGTAAATCCTGCTCTGCTTCAACAGTCCATATCTTTACAGTTCTTACAACAGGTTTAGCAGATTTAAGTTTCTGTTCTGCCTGTAGGCTGGTGGAAGATGAACCAAACAGTGATCAGAGAGTCCCAGAGCTGCACGGGGGACAGAGTGGTATGCATCCTTTAAAACAATGTAGCAATGGTCTAGCATATTGCTGTCCCTGGTGGGGAATGTGATGTGCTGTCTATATTTAGGCAGTTCACAGGTGAGCTTTATTAAAATCACATAGAACGATAATGAAAGAGTCCGGGTAACGCTGTTCTGTGTGTGTTTTCTGATCGCCAACATTTCTACCACTGCTCTAACACATGCGTCAGGACGAATGTATGCACTTACCAGAATAAACTAGGAGAACTCCCACGGTGAATAAAAAGGCTTACAGTTAATAAAGAGAGCTTTCAAATTTGGGCAGCACATCTTCTTTAAAACTGTCACATCTGTACACCAGCCTTCATTGATATAAAAACATAATCCACCAACTCTCGTTTTTTCAGATGACTCGGCAGAAAGTTATTTGGTGAGCTATTTCTGATGTCCAGGAGTTCGTTTCTAGTAAAGCTGATCGTGTGAAGTTGCTTAAAACAGAACAACCCCCCCCCCCCCCCCCAAAAAGTGCAAGTACCAAGGAGCGACAAACCGTGGCTGTCATCTGTGGTGCCATCTTGCCTATTAGACACCGAGGTGAAGAAGTGTGGTAATATATATATATTTTTAAATGAATTAATTAGCGTGTGTGTGAGAGAGAGGGATGAACGTTGTGTGTGTGCATTAAGTGTGATTTTATCCTTCATTGCTGAGAAATATAATGTAGCGAGCCAGTGTAGAAGCTATTTTATTAAAGTCCCACTGTAGTCAAATATTTGATCCCTTAAAACTTATCTTTGACCATCAAAATTACATATTTGTTTTTTCTTGTGAAAATAATTTTCTCATGCCTTAAAATAGCTTGAATGTAACTCAACACCCTTTCCTCATTTACTATACGCGGATCTATGAATATTCAAATTAGCTCTGCCTCCACTCAGTCGCACCAGCCAGCGCCTCCTGTTCCACTGAACTGTAGTAAATGCAAAACAATGGCATACACGGATAAAACTGTTTTTACTAGCAGACAACTACAGTGAATACTGTAACATTTGTTAAAGTTACTTACTTGACGATGTTGTGCCCTGAAAATGCCTTTAAGACTGAATGCAGCCATTTATGATTCTTGATTCGCGCCTACAAGCATACGCGTGTGAAGTGCAGATGCCGATGCAGGAGAGGTGGGTCTGACTCTGGGCTACTTTTGCACTGTTGCCACGGGTTATAGTCACTGTTCCTTCTAAGCTGCGCACGTGGCCGTGCACTTCTTCCACCGCGGCCGTGCAGATAAATAATGTGCTGCGCATACACAAAGTTGGATGAGCCATTTGATTGTATTCTAGTAAGAATTGAAAGAAAGAAAATAATTGCAATGCTCGGGTAAACCGCTATAGAGATGGTGCCGCTATAGAGTTAGAACCAGTGAATGCGGTTTACGGGTTTCATAGAAAGAGAAAAAAATGATGTAGGCCAAACGAGTCGCTGTAAACCAAATACTTCAATAGTTGCGGACGAAATAGCTCAACTCGAGAGCCAACGCAATGACATGTGAAATAAAACGTCCTCATGTATTAAAGAAGAGTGGATTGATTAAGTGCTGGAAATAGCGGATGATGGGCACAGAAGGGTAACAAAACTTTGAGAGGTTTATGCAAACTGTACTTCATAGCGATGTTTAGATAGAATTCACGTTCACTTTTTTAAATAATATTTAATTTATAGATCTGTTTAAATGCTTCAGTTTCTTTTCTATTCTCTTCTATCAGTTTAAATGCTTCAGTTGTCTTGATATGATGTTATTATAAACCTAATAAATTGACCTTGAGTCACTTATGCTCTTCAAGGCTGTATTTATTTGATCAAAATACAGAAAAATAAAACCAGTAATATTGTGAACTCCTAGGCTATTGCAATTTCTAATATTGGTTTTCTATTTTAAAATGTATTTCTGTAAAGCAAAGCTGAATTTTTAGCATCATTACTCCAGTCTTCAGTCTCACATGATCCTTCAGAAATCATTCTAATATTATGATTTATTATCAGTGTTGAAACAGTTGTGCTGCTTAATATTTTTTGGAACCTTTTTTCTTTGATTACTTGATTAGGTTAAAAAAAGTTAAGAATAACAGCATTAATTTAACATAAATATTTTCTAACAATATAAGTCTTTACTATCACTTTTTATTAATTTAACACATCATTGCTGAATAAAATTATTAATAAAAAAAATGTATCAATAAGAAAGAAAAAAATTACTGACCCCAAACTTTTGAAAAGTAGTGTATATTGTAACAGAAAATGTATATTTTGAATAAACACTGTTCCTTTTAACATTTTATTTCACAAAGAATCCTGAAAAATATCACATGTCCCAAAAAACATTAAGCAGCACATTTTATCCAACATTGATTATAAATTAGCATGTTAGAATGATTTCTGAAGGATCATGTGACACTGAAAATTCTGCTTTGCTTCACAGGAATAAATTATATTTGAAAGTATATTAAAATATAAAACTTTTATTTTAAATTGCAATAATATTTCACAATATTATTTTGTGAAATAATATTCAGTATTTTTTATCAAATAGATACAGCCTTGATGAGCCTAAGAAACTTTTCCCAAAAGATCCCAAACTTTTGAACTGCAGTGTATTGTACTGTACAAATGTTTTCTCAGGTAACCTAAAATGTGCATCATTTAGTTACATCAAGGGTCAAATCAAATATAAATAGCACATTCAAGTTACAAACCCGATTCCAAAAAAGTTGGGACACTGTACAAATTGTGAATAAAAAAGGAATGCAATAATTTACAAATCTCATAAACTTTTATATTTTATTCACAATAGAATATAGATAACATATCAAATGTTGAAAGTGAGACATTTTGAAATGTCATGCCAAATATTGGCTCATTTTGGATTTCATGAGAGCTACACATTCCAGAAAAGTTGGGACAGATCATCATCTACAGTGCATAATATCATCCAAAGATTCAGAGAATCTGAAGAATTCAGCTAAAACTCTATAGGTCAAAAAAGAAGCCATATCTAAACATGATCCAGAAGCGCAGGCGTTTTCTCTGGGCCAAGGCTCATTTAAAATGGACTGTGGCAAAGTGGAAAACTGTTCTGTGGTCAGACGAATCAAAATTTGAAGTTCTTTTTGGAAAACTGGGACGCCATGTCATCCGGACTAAAGAGGACAAGGACAACCCAAGTTGTTATCAGCGCTCAGTTCAGAAGCCTGCATCTCTGATGGTATGGGGTTGCATGAGTGCGTGTGGCATGGGCAGCTTACACATCTGGAAAGGCACCATCAATGCTGAAATATATCCATCCAAGTTCTAGAACAACATATGCTCCCATCCAGACGTCGTCTCTTTCAGGGAAGACCTTGCATTTTCCAACATGGCAATGCCAGACCACATACTACATCAATTACAACATCATGGCTGCGTAGAAGAAGGATCCGGGTACTGAAATGGCCAGCCTGCAGTCCAGATCTTTCACCCATAGAAAACATTTGGCGCATCATAAAGAGGAAGATGCGACAAAGAACCTACCTAAGACAGTTGAGCAACTAGAAGCCTGTATTAGACAAGAATGGGACAACATTCCTATTCCTACAAGAATGGGACAACTTCCTATTCCTAAACTTGTGCACCCAAGACTTGTCAAGACGGTTGCAGACTGTTATAAAAAGAAGAGGGGATGCCACACAGTGGTAAACATGGCCTTGTCCCAACTTTTTTGAGATGTGTTGATGCCATGAAATTTAAAATCAACTTATTTTTCCCTTAAAATTATACATTTTCTCAGTTTAAACATTTGATATGCCATCTATGTTGTATTCTGAATAAAATATTGAAATTTGAAACTTCCACATCATTGCATTCTGTTTTTATTCACAATTTGTGCAGTGTCCCAACTTTTTTGGAATCGGGTTTGTAAAAGTTACACACTTTTTTGTGTGCGCGCTGTACAGTTCTGGTATAAAGAATGTTTTTGCTCAGGTGACTTAAATATCTGCTCAATATAGAAAATTTAAGGGAAAAAGAGGGAACATTGGTTATGATGCAAGTTAGTGGTTCTAAGTTCACATTAAACCACGGCTTCATAGTTTGCATGCTAGTGATAGAAATAGATCCCTTGACGTTATTGGTTTGTGACATAGCACACCGAGGGCTGTTTCAAGCTGCATTTGTGGGAGTGCCATTGGGAAACTCCTGTTTTAAGTAGAAAATACTCAGCAATGGTGTTGATTGATGGATTGGCACATGGTTTGTCTAAAAGCATATTAAAAACACCTCATAGACAACATAAAAAAACTTGATTTTCACTACAGGGGGACTTTAATAAAACTTTATGTGCACCACTCTGTTTCTGTGTATATGCGTTGTGTGATCTTCAATAGCTGTGTTCAGTAATGTGTATGTGCGCTTGCATCTATGAAAGCAGCATAGCCTACTACATATAGTTTTAGTTTTGCTACAAACCGAGCCTGACCAAAACCTGAAGCTATTCGTTAAACCCAAACCCAACCTGAAACCCCGAGAGTATTTTGGGACCCCTCAGGTTCGGGTCGGGTAGCAGACCTCCACTTCGGTGGCAGTTTGCCCAATCCTACATGTTTGAATCAGCATCAGGTTTGAGTGAGAGTGATAACTCTGATTGTATGTTCAGTTTAGCGAATGAGTCAGTTCTTGAAAATTAAAGCAAAAGTGATAAACTAGTAAGTAAATGAAGGTGCCAGAGACAGAAGGCTGTTCTAATATTATGAGATATTACCCAAGCATTCCAATATGTGAATTTTTTCATAACGTGCTGATTAAAATGAATTATCAACATAACTTTTATTCACAATAGTTAGCAAGCGCTGCTTTGTTTAAATTTAGTAATATCTGAATTTATCGTGTATATCCTTCTTTCAGTTTCTCCTTTTGAATAACAAATATATACTATTGCTAGCTGCTGATATAGACTGCTAATTTCTCTTACACAGGTGCAGAATGCATGTGTTGGTTTGTAGTTGGTTGCAGTTTGTTCAGTGTGCTCAAGCAGCTTTTTGGTCCATACGCTGCCGACCTAAGGAGACAACACAGTCGGCTTTTGAAGCCACTAGATCTTTGAAGTTGGCTTGGCGTGTTCCGGCCTTAAAAGCTTTCATGTTGATTAACTGTGGTTCATTTGTATTTGTCTTTTTTTTTTTTTTTGCTTTAGGCCTGCTGGTGTTAAAAGAGGAGAATCAAGATCTGAATGAAATGGAACAGACAGATCAGTATGAGAATCACCATAATTTCATAACTGGTGAAAAACCTACACAGACTAAAACAACTTCTATACGAAAAAGAGCACAGAAAACTAAATATAACAGCTGTTTCTCCTGCCGTCATTGTGGGAGGAGTTTCGATGAAAAACGAAAACTCCAATCGCACGTGAGAGTTCACACTGGAGAGAGGCCATTCCCCTGCCAACAGTGTGGAAAAAACTTCACTCAAGCAGGAGCACTTAAAAGACACATGAGAACTCACACAGGAGAGAAGCCTTTCACCTGCCAACAGTGTGGAAACGGTTTCATTTAAAAAGGACACCTTAAAAATCACATGAGAACTCACTCGGGAGAAAAGCCTTTCACCTGCCAGCAGTGTGGAAAGAGTTTCGCACAAAAACCACACCTTCAAAGACACATGAGAACTCACTCAGGAGAGAAGCCTTACACTTGCCGTCAGTGTGGAAAGAGTTTTACACAGAAAAGCAGCCTTCAATCTCACATGAGCATTCACACTGGAGAGAAGCCTTATACATGCGAGCAGTGTGGAAAGACTTTCCCTGCAAAACAAAACCTTAGAGTCCACATGAGAGTTCACACTCAAGAAAAGCCCTTCACTTGCAAGTATTGTGGGAAGAGTTTCACACATACATGCACCCGTAATTACCACATGAGAATTCACACTGGAAAGCAGCTGTTCACATGTGATCATTGTGGAAAGACCCTCACAACAGAATTCAGCCTTAAGTGTCACAAGATCAGGCACACTGGAAAGAAACCCTTCACATGTGATCAGTGTGGAAGGCGTTTCGTACATAAGGTAAGCCTCAATTACCATATGAAGACGCATTTGCCAGAGAAATGTTGTAAATGTGATCAGTGTGGAAAGAGTTTCAGTCATAAAGGCAGCCTCCATGCTCACATTAAAAAACAACACCCTCGAAAGAAGCCTGTGGGAAGGGCTTCTCACAACTAGAAAAATCTTAAGATTCACATGAAATGTGTGTGGAATCATGTGAAGAAACCCACATAAGATTTCATTCAGGGGAGAACTATTTTATAGGCCATTTTGCAAAGCGTTTCACAGTCAAAGGAAACCTGAAGACTCGCATAGGAGTTCACACTGGAGAGAGGCCTTTCAAGATCATTCTGGAAATAAGGTGTGACTGTGACAACGTTTACCAAAATAAGCTATTTTAAAAATTACCAACATATTCATTCTGAAGGAAGGCCCGTTAACTGATCAACAAAAAAGTTGGCACATGTCAATGTCAATTTTATTTATATAGCACTATTAAACACAACCATGGGTTGACCAATGTGCTGCACAATACAAACAATTCAAAAAGACAATACAAAACTGTGTAAGAAAACAGCACAGTGGAAAGTTCTCAATGAACAAACGCCAAATTAAAAAGGTAAGTTTTCAACATGGATTTAAAAACAGAGACAGAAACTGCAGATCTAATACAAAGGGGCAGAGCATTCCACAAACTAGGAGCAGCAACTGAGAAAGCACGGTCACCCCTGCATTTCAGCCTCGACTTTGGGATGCTTAATAATCTCTGGTTTGATGACCGGAGAGACAAAAGGGGCCGATGTTCAGTCAATAAATCTAATAAATACGCAGGGGCCAAACCATGTAAAGATTTAAACACTAAAAGAAGGATTTTAAAATTCACTCGATAGCGCACTGGCAACCAGTGCAGAGAACGTAAAACTGGAGTAATATGATCCCGTTTTTTGGTACTCGTTAAAAGCCTAGCAGCTGCATTTTGAACTCTCTGCAAACGGGAAAGGGCTGTTTGACCAATCCCAAAATACAGCGAGTTGCAGTAGTCTAATCTAGATGTAATAAAAGCATGAATTACCTTTTCAAAATTTTTACTAGACAAAATAGGTTTTACTTTTGTTAGAAGTCGAAGCTGAAAAAAGCAGGACTTGACCACCGTATTAATCTGTTTGTCCAATTTTAAACCATCGTCAAAAATGACACCTAGATTTTTTACCCAAGGCTTTACTGAAGAGGATAAATTGCCAAGATTTACTTTCGGTGTACTACGAGAATCCGACGGACCAAATACAATTATTTCAGTTTTACTCTCATTGAAATTTAGAAAATTTAAAGACAGCCAGGCTTTCACATCAGACAAGCAAGGATAACATGGATAACTAAGGGCTGAAAAAGCAAGAATTTTTGAAAAGATTCAGCTGGGAGAACATCTAGCAACTACTTAAGCTAATTGACATCAGGTCTGTAACATAAAAGGGGTGTCTTAGGGAAAAGGGAGTCGCTCAAGTAAAGATGGGTAGAGGCTCTCCAATCTGTGAAAGAGTGAGTATAAAGATTGTGGAATACTTTAAAAACAATGTTCCTCAACCTCAAATTATAAAGGCTTTGCAAATCTCATAATCTACAGTCCATAACATCATCAAACGTTTCAGAGAAACTGGAGAAATCTCTGTGCGTAAAGGACAAGGCCGAAGACCTTTGTTGGATGCCTGTCATATTCGGGCCCTCAGACGACACAGCATCACTCAGCGGCATGATTATGTCATTGACATTACTAAATGGGCCCAGGAATACTTCCAGAAACCACTGTCGGTAAACACAATCCGCCGTGACATCAAATTCCAACACTAAAACTCCAGAAACTCATAACCTCAATGTCTTCAAATGTCTTCAAACTGTTTCGAAAAGAAGAGGAGATGCTACACCATGGTAAACATGTCCCCGTCCCAAATGCTTTTTGAGGCCCACAGCTCATTTTGTGCATAAAGTTGTACAAATTCTCAGTTTTAAACATTTATGTTATCCATGTTCTATTGTGAATAAAATATTGGCTCATGTGATTTGAAACTCTTTTAGTTTTCGTTTTATTCAAATTTAAAAAACATCCCAACATTTCCGGAATTCAGGTTGTAATTACATATAAATTACATAAATGAAAATAACCTCTGCTTTTGAAGAAATTAATTAGTTTCCTGCAATCTATTGGTGAAAGGAAGTCCTTGAGGTCATCTGATGTTACATATTGGAGGTCATCGTCTGTTTTCACACCCATTCTCATCTATTCTGCTATCAAATCATTCAGTTGTTCATTATCCAGCATTGAGAGGGCACTTCTGATGACCGCTTCCATCGTTTACCTTCTTACCTAAGACAGAATGGTGAAGTGCAACGAAATAAGCGTTAAAGTGTTTATACACTAGCAGAGGGTAATAATCAGCTAGATTATCTGCATTTACACACAAATATTCAGAATTTGACTCTTGTTGCAGACTGTGTAAACCCAGATCAACAACCGGTACTTTTTAGACTTTAATCACAAAGAATAAGTTTGATAAGTGTATCAGAATCATTTCAGTTTTCCCAAATATGTACACATCATCAGTGTGGTCTACCACAACAACCAGTGATGTTTTTTTATGTGGTTTGCATGTAGCAGTTAATGTTACAAATCAAATGTGGAGTCAAGAATGCCTTGCATCCTTACAGCTGCTTGAATGCAGGTGTTGTATACGTAAATGTGAAATATCTCCTTCACCTACTTGCACATTTGGAGGAAAGATGGAGCCAGCAATCAAATAGGCTTGCATTAGTTGATGTCTATCAGCTAGCGTATTCGCTAGGTTTTTGAAACTTCACCATTTTCTAACGCACTTTAAAATATGTGTAGGAGCTAAATCTAATACTTTAAGCTACTGAGTTGTTTAATCCTGCAGTAATTAGGTTGACATGCTTTCTTTGTTACGTTGTTTACTTTCTCGTTGCATCTCACCATAAGGAACAAGACCGTTCATCTGTTGCTTTACTGACGTGCATTATGTCTAATTTAATATCCATTACATACACACAAGGAAGCTTACAATGTCCGGTAATGTTCACAGCGCCACTCAATGGTCAAAATGGGAATAACACATCACCTTAATAACACATTTTAGCTCCTACAATATGTATGCTTAAATCTTAAACTGCAGTCTAATCAATGGTCTGAATTTATGTGTGAGTTCAGGGTAGTGAAGCAAGTAATGATGCTTTGGTTTAAGTAGTGCATCTGGAAACAAGGCTCTTGACGGGGTCATCGGATGCAAAAATAACTTTTTTTTTATTAATGTTGTTTGAACATAAATGTGTGTTGGCAGAGAGTGTACACATCCACCCTATAAAGATACAAATCAAGTGTATTTTTATCTACTAAAATAATTTCCCCTTTCTCAAATCAAGCCGTTTTTAGCTTCTTGTCTGTGACGTCACACAGACCAAGGCCGCTTCCACAATTGTTGATTGACAAGAATGTCTCCAAAGCGATTGAGGTGCTTTGTTGTTGTATGTAATAATGAGCATTGCAGTCGTCATTTACTCCTGACATCTGAGCCGCTGAAGACGTTTGTTTTTGAAGGGAATGTGCCCCAATCTACTTAAATGTGTCTGTTCGCGCACATTTTTTTTATTTATTTAGTTTGACAGGGACATTGTACATTAATAAAAACATTCCTGTAAATGTACCAGAATTAGCCAAAGGCTTTTTCATCTGTAGTCCCTGGACAAGATGTTACAAGTCATGTTACAAAATCATTTGTGATCCAGCTTCACCTACAGCAGAGGTGATTTATAAGGTTTTTTTATGAATCTTAGCAATCACCTTTCCTAATAATGTGCTAGTTAGCAAGTGTTGTGGCTAAATGCGGCTAAAGTAAATAGTCTCTCACACTGTAAAACATGATACACCAATTAAGTTAATTGAACTTACTTTTTCTCTTTAACTCCATTTGTCCTTATAAGTTTTGGATATTGAACTAAAGTGCTTAAGTTCTTGAAAATCAAACGTAAAGTAATACATTAAATTGACTACTTAATTTTGGTTGGCTTGTAGAAGTTTGTTTGACTAGTGTCTTTAAGTTTTAGGTTGGGGGGAGGGGCGATACATGTAAAGACCGCGAAACACGGAGAAGCGCTGTCGCCATTTTTAGAAAACGAGCTCACTGGAGTTGGAGTCCTCCTTACATGAATTCGTGTTGAGAATCACAAAGGAAGCGAAGACGGTGAGTTTTGATGTTTGTTTTTTATTTGTAATGATAAATGAATAATGTTGCAATATTTTTTTTGTGTTTTGGCAAATTTGACCGTGCTCCACGAATGTAATAAACACCACGAGTTTCTCCCTCGTAAATTCACTCTTTACCAAAGCCTCAAACGCTTTCACTTTGGTGCTTATTTTAGTTGGTATTTGAGTCAAGTCTTCGTATGGTACTTTTTAAATATTTTAGAAATCTAAAGAAATTGATTTCCGAATTGTATAGCTTGGGGATGTGTTTTACTTTTAAGAGAACGCACCTGGTGATAATCTGCTGAGTGTTTGATATTTCATGTCTATTTTAGGATGTAATTGCAATAAAATAAACCGAAAATGCTTTATTTCTCTTATTCATTCTCATTTTTGGGGGTAACATTAACGCCGCTTCCTCTCTGTATTTTCGAGCTCGCTTTTCCACAGCTCATCTGCCTCTCAGTCTGGAAACACAAAAAAGCAAGTGGATTTCATATTTTCTACTTGGTGTTATTTATCATAATTAACGTTACCAGATTTAAGCATTCAGTTATCTAAAATTAATTTTATATACAATTATTTTGTTAATGTTTGCAAAATCTAAACTTACTGTCTTGTAAAAGTTAATTTGACTCATGGCCCTATCTTGCACCCAGCGCAATACTTTGTACCCGACGCATGGAAATTCCTATTTTGCACCCCGCGCGTTTTCCTCCACAGAAGCACGTCGCTAAACATGAATTAACTTGGCTCCCTGGGCGTAGGCAAAAAAGTTTCCGGCGCAAACAATCCCTGTGCTATTTTGCCGTTCCATTAATTAGCACTGAAGAAAAAAACTAGTCTAAAGTCTCGCGTTGCGCGTTGTTCAATGCTATTTTACGCATGCTTGACCATAATGAGCGTGCACAACGCGCCGTACACTTTGCTCATGTAATCCCCCACAATGCAACAGTTTTTTGAATCATAAATTATTACACTAAAAAAATCATTGTTGTGCCAAAGATGTGAAAAAATCATAAATCTAGCACATATTCAGCAAATGAGTAATTAAGGATCAGACCTTTTTGCCCAATAGTGGCAAGACATTATGTATATAAGCATTCAAATTGTCCGTCAAGAACCAGAAAAAAAAATCGACTGAAAACTGAAAAAACAAAAAAAGACGTATCACCTTGGGTTTCATCCCCAACAACACAACTTCTCTGTCTTTCAGCTCTTAAAGAACATCAGTTTCGGCTTGAACCGTGGTGCGCCTGTATTATGCAATAAAGCAATCCAAATGGAACTTACCTGTAATTTGGATGCGCCTGATTTATCACGTACCCCAACCACACCTATGTAATGAAGCTACTTCAAAACATTGATTTGCCCGGGCGCAAGAGCCATTTATCCCGCCGGGAAAATCCGCGCCGAACCTCACAAAGTTACTTGCGCTTCGCGCTTTGAACTTGGTTTCAGATCTTAAAATAGGGCCCTGTAAGTTAATGAGGGTGTATTGCAGTTTGAAATACAGAGAAGCTTTTCAGACCCCCATTTTGAGTTAACCAGCTGAGAAACACATTCATGTTTTGAGAAACAACGTATGAGAGGACAGTTTTTTATTTTTTGGTGACAATAAATTAGTAATTTTGCGATTTATCAAGTGTAAAAACATTGACCATGCTCCGCGAAGGTAAGGACTCGCTAATTGTACAGTTCACTAGAGCCTCAAATGCTAATATAGCCTAATACAGTGGTTCCCAAACCTGTCCTGGAGGACCCCCTGCCCTGCACATTTTGTATGTTTCCCAATTTAGTTCTTGTAGTCTAACGAGCTGATGAGTGGAATCAGGTGTGTTAAATAAGGGAAACATACAAAAGGTGCAGGGCGGGGGGGCCTCCGGGTCAGGTTTGGGATATATAGGCTAGCTTTTGTTAACAGTTCTTATATTTTAGCTGGTCGGTGTGTAGTTATAATGTTGCTGGAATGAAACCGATGTTTGTTTGTCCTTGCTAGTTAGTTATAACAGCTGATTTATGGGCATGCAGATGTAACCGCAAACTTAATTTGCCTACTAATTTTTGTGTCTAGTCCCTGACTTTTTTAAATGTTGTTATAGAATGTATTGCCCTTTGTAGAGATTAGTAACTTAAATGCACTTGAACTTAAACATCTCTCCCTCTCCATCTATATAGTAAAACTGTGCAGAATAGTTTCTAAGCATTTCACTGACCTACATTTTCAGAACATGCAGTTTCCCTTTTCTCTTGACAGACTTTAAGAATGTCCCTTTAATGAAGTGGAAATTTAAGTTTTGTGCATTCTCTACTAATGGCCAAGGAAGAATACTACAGTATTACAAAGAGTGTCATGGGCATCATAGAAGGTGGTCCAGCCTCATCTGTATTCACAAAGACTGTTTGAAAACTTTTCAAACCCAAGCAGAACTTAAAAATAATTTAAATGAACATAAAAAAATCAAATAAGATTGTAACCAAATTATCTTGTAATTTGTGTACATTCTCAGAGCCTAGTGGCATTAACACATATTTCACTCATCTGAAGATTAATTTGAGAAACAGAAGTTGTTAAATTTCCTTTTGCAGGTTGCTTTTTAAGTGTAGTGTGCTATCTACTTTTACTGCACATAGAAGGTGCATCATAAGCTTTCCATCTTAGAAAATTTCAAACCAGAACTTGTGGCACAGCATACTAGTGATGGCGAAGTGAAGCATTCTGAACCAATGAAGCTTTCAACCCAATTGTATCAGAAAAAGGTTCATTACTCAAAGCTTTTTAAAACGGTTCATGCTGTGGCCATCTTGTGGTCATAAAATGAATAAAACCTTACAAAGTGCTGTGATTCATTACAGCTGCTGGTTTCACATTTGGTTCTACTACTGATTCCTTGTTTTAATTTATTGTATAAAAATAATGACCATTGTCAAAGTCATTCATTTGTGTACTGCCACAAAAATAATTCAAATAAATCAAACATAAACTCATGAATTAAATCTGTGATCTGTCAATGTTAACTCTGCCTCAGTCCTTAGACTGTTATTTCATGGGCAAAGTTCATTTGACCATAATATATAAATTATGATAAAAAGAAAACAATGCTAACGCATTATAATGTAAAGGAAACGTCGCTGAGGTTAGCTTCGTTTGAACCAGATATGAAGCAGTCACGTGGTTTTCAGGCGACTGAAGCTTCGGACGTCATAGATCACGTGCTTTTGGCAAAACGAATCAAGCTCCGATACAGCGCTTCAATGTGAAATGTTTCGGGTTTTTTTATACAAGCGTCGAAGCCTCTGTGTCGAACGTCAAATCACTACAGCATACCCTGTCTGTGCCTGTAATCGACGATGACTTTGTTTCAGACACTCAAGATGTACTTGCAAGATTTGGAGTTGAAAATGGAAAGACCATCCAACATCAACTTGGATCTCTATTTCTCCGCATGCAAACTCTTTTACATGTGTCAAATTCACCAGTACAGGAAATAATTGATGATAATCATTTGACATTGTAGAATTTGCACATCAAAACATAAAGACTGTCATTGATAATATTTTAAAAGGAAATAATTGCATAGTTGATGACTCTGTTGTAACTGCATTGACTAAAGAATTACAAACTTTGAACCCACTCAGACTGCTCTCAAGGGAGGGACCCTTTTGGTGCACAGAAGACAGTCATTTTATAAAAAGAACTTCAGTGTTGTAGAACCAATTGAGTATGTGTTAAATGCTCAAGAAAAAAAATCATACTTTTATGTTCCTATTTTAGATTTACTAAGTAAACTACTGGACAGAAATGAGGTACTTCAAACACTAGAGAGATTCAGTCGACAAGAAAGGTATTCATAGTTCATTTCGAGATGGAGAATACTTTAAAGAAAACAAGATTTTCTATGAAGGAAAAAGCATAGCTCTTGGACTTTATATCGATGATTTTGAAATTTGCAACCCGTTAGGAACATAAAAAATAAAAATTGTGCTATATATTGGGTGATTGCCAATTTACCCATACATCTTCGATCAACATTGTCATCAATTTATTTATGCAAAACCATACACGTAAAACAGTATGGTTACAGCAAAGTTCTTGAGCCACTGATTAGGGATCTTGAGCTCCTTGAGAGAGAAGGTGTATTTGTTCAGCATCTTGGCTCTAAAATCAAAGGGACAATTGTGTATGTATCTGCAGACAACTTAGGAGCACACTCACTTTCATGGTTTCAGGAGTCTTTCAATGTTGACAAGTTTTTGTTTGCAGATTTTGTTATGCAAGTTGGGTAGATATTCAGCAGTATGATGTCAGAAGTGGGGTTTTTACTTTGAGAACACCAGAATTGTTCGATGAAGCTGTTAATGTGCTTAATCAAACTGGCGTGTCTTGTGTTGATGGTGTAAAGAGAGACTGTCCTTTGAATAGACTTGCTCACTTTCATGCTGCCAAAGCATTTCCACCTGATTTTCTACATGACGCGTTAGAAGGAATTGTTCCTGTGGAGCTCTGCACATGCCTCTCAGATCTGATTGCTAAGAAGTATTTTACATTGAATGACCTTAATGATAGAATAACAACATTCCCCTTCCAGTTCTATAACAAAACTAACAGACCCCAGACAATACAAAAACCTTTCAAAAAAATGGAACTATAGGTGGCAACGGACATAAAGCTGGTCACTTCTGAGATTTCTTCCTCTGTTGATTGGCAACTGCATTCCAGAGAGTGAAAAAACGTGGCATATAATTCTTGAATTGAAGGACATTGAGTTGTTGTCCAGCTCCTCATTTACAAGAGAAACCCTGTGCTACCTGCAAGCAAAAATCTCTGACCATCGACAGTTGCTTTTAGAAGTTTTTCCATGTACTAAATTGCGCCCGAAACATAATTTTAATGAACATTACCCTATGTTAATCCAAAAATGTGGTCCCCTAATTGAATTCTGGACAATAAGATTTGAGACGAAACATTATTTCTTTAAAAAGGTGGTTTGTGATGCTGGCAACTTATATTCTGCCCACTATGTCAACAAGACATCAACTCATGTTGGCATACTATTTGGCAATGTATCCATTGTGTCTGTGGACATCTTAGATGCTGCTATCAGTGTGGCTATAGGGAACGAGTTAAAAGGTCTGGACACTGTTTCACTCCCATCCACGGTGTATTTAAATGGAACAAAATATTCCAAAGGAATGGTGCACTCAGTTGGGCACACAAGTGGACTACCAGATTTTGGGAGAATACTTGAGATCTGCATAGTGGATGGTCGCATATTTTTCATTATTGAACCGTTCACAGCTGGCTTCTTGGAGCATCTAAGGTGTTATCATCTCACCAAAAAGGACCCTGCAATAAATGTGACTGTCCAACCTGAACAACTGAATGACTACATCTCCTTGGTTGCATACGTTATTGATGGGAAGCTTCTTATCACTCCAAGGACATTCATGTTACAATAAGGTGATTATGTTTATGCAACTGTCTCCTGATCTTTAAAACCTTTCGCTGTTTAACTTGATTACTAATTGCAGGCCTAATGTAATCATGTGACATTTAATGCAGACCTTGCAGTTCTTTTATTACAATTTCATGGGCTTAGTCTATATTAATGTTACTGATAGATGTGTGTGTGTGTGTGTGTGTAACAGTTACAGCTGTTGATTCCTACAGTTATTGACACCTCAAGGCTTCACCCTAAACAGTTTTCCTGAGTCATTCAAGAAGCTAAAGGACATTCATATTACAGTAAGGAAGAGTAAACATGTCCTTACAAATATTTTGCTGTTTAAGTTGCATACTCAATGTAATCATGTGACAGTCAATGCAGACCCTGCAGTTCGTTTAGTACAATTGCATAGGCTTAGTCTATATTAATGTTACTGATACTGGTGCGTGTGGGTGTTTTGTTTACTGTGTGTAGACGCGTTTTGTCTCGTACTGTATCGCGTCCCTTGTCAGTATCGGGCACTTGCTTGGCCATTTATTGTGATTAACAGGAAATTGTGTTCAGCTGAATTGGAGTAGTATTTTGTTAGACGGGTATAAAAAGCTTAGTTTACCGCGGCAGCAGTCGCGGCAGCCGTTGTGTGAAGCCCTCCTTGCGTGAAGACCGAAGAGTGTAAAGACCATCGACTCTACCGTGCGACTCCACCGGGCAGGGATATAAGTATCGCTCTTTATTTATCCTCTTTCTTACTGCTTGTTTCACTTCTGTTTTAGTTTTTATAACTAATTCTTACTATGTGTAAGTTGTTGTTTGTTAGCATGTGTTTTTGACAGTGTTCTTTTTTTAGGATTACTGATAACTACTGCCGTTTGATTTATCTATTTTAATTTTACATAAATTATGTATGAATTTCATATGTCTTTATAGGTATTTACTTTAGTTTTAGTTTTAATACATTGTATTTATTTTAGTAACGTTACTTCAACATACTGCATGGAAATGAAATACCATATATATATATATATATATATATATGGGTGTTTGGCTTAGTGTCATGTTAGAATCATTTTTATACTCATACCTTTGGTTGTTTTAATATTTTGAAATGTTTTTAGCTTTATTTTTTGTTTTCATTTAAATGTTAAGTTTTGAAATGTTGTTGTATGCATTTGTCATTTTATTTAATTTCTCAATTTTCTTAAATGTGTGTATATATATAGTATTTATAGACTTGTAACATATAGTTTTAGTTACTTTTTCTTATTTGTAAGTCGCTTTGGATAAAAGCGTCTGCTAAATGACTAAAAAGTTAAGTAAAGTATGCGCGTGGGTGCAGTTCCGGCGCCATGGTCGGGTAATGGGGGGCCAGGCCCGCCCTGGACGAGCCTGCTGAGTAAAGTAAACGCTGTACTATTCAAACATCAGTTATTATTTAATTACCCTTGCATTGCGAAAAAGCTGGGATCTGTCTCCTCCAGGCGGTGCGCGGCACGTCAATCTGAAAGAAGGCAGGGTGAAGTTACGAGCTTTTGCTGAGAGCTTGAGGATCCAATGGTGTTACAAAGTTTTACTGACAAGCTCTTTTTAATGATTGGCATTAGTTAAACATTTCAAACCCCTCCGATTTAAAATAATAATGACGAATTATAAGAGATATGAAGTATGGATAATAACCTGACTGGGCTGGTATGGCAACTGTGAGAACTCTTTTTCCACATTAAAGAACGTCCTTACAGAGCATCGCCTTAGCATGCTTCATCGACGCAAGGTCAATTTAATTAAGTTGGCATTTGAAAATGACCTAACCAAAAAGTTCTGGGAGGAGTGGAAGGACATTGTTTTAAGTATATTCCACTCTGTCGCACAACGTCGCCTACAACTCTACTAATGTGATGAGTAGGCTAAGCCTATTTTATTTTAGGCAGGTCCGTGTCTAGACATTGTGAAAAATCAAATAAAACACATGATATGGTTATATACAGCAGAAAATAGTACTTTGAGTAGACCTAGTTTTATATTATTTTTTATTATTATTTGTTTAAACTTGTTGGAGTGGTGAGTTGTTTATATTTGACAATTTTATAAAGTCCCTTCCTTTTAAAAAAACTAAATGTAACACAAAGATATAGGCTGTAACAATGAATACATTAGTGGTAGACCGATTAATCGGCACCGATAGTTGATTGCCGCAACTATCGGTTATCGGTAAAAATCCATGCCGATAGTTTTCCGTTTTGCGCCTGTGAATTGCGCCTGAGAAGGGTCTGCTGGCATTATACAATACGAGAGCAGCATTATACACCGAAATTCAAACTGTTTAATACCACATTGTTCATTCTAGAAACAAACTTCTGTCCATTTGGTGATCAAATAAACTCTTTTAGAATGCCACTTGAATTGAACGCAAAGCGTTGTGTGTGTGAGAGAGATACCTTTTTCCCTAATTTTTGCTTTTGCGCTTTTGTGTGACTAACTTTTTCTTAATTATTAGATAAGTGTTAAAATAGAAGCAAATAAAGTGTGTGAGTACACAAACAATATCCAAATGTATGTAATTTTAATGGCATGGCCTTGTGTAGATATTTAAATATGGCCATCTTTAAGCATGACTGTTGAAATTAAATGGTAATACTTAACAATAAGAGTCCATTTGTAGCATTAATCAAAACTGTAGAAGTATTGTTTCTTGTTAGAGTGTTAATTTCAACATTCGCTATTAGCTATTAATAGGCTACATTTTGTAATTTTAAAGTTTCTTCTTTTAAAATTATCAAACTATGAAATAACTTTAATGATCAATATAATAAATAATATTAATAATTTTATTAATTTGCAAAGTATGGTTCAGTACTGTTACTGCTTATATTTTTTTAAATAACAAAGCTCTAGTTTTATTTCAGTATCCATTTAAAAACTATCGGTAGATTAATCGGTATCGGCCAGTGTGGTCCCAACCTAGCTATCGGTATCGGTAAAATCCACTATCGTCGACCTCTAAAACATAAATAAATATGTGGCTTCAGGGCTGACAATGTGTTGCATATAATTGATTATAAAGCAATATTCTCATCAGAGTTCAATCAGATTTGACATATTTAAATATGCATATTTGTGATATTTTTACCTTTATAAAGGGCATTTCCCCCTTCTTAACATTATGCATTGCAATGAGGTTGATCTCATTCGTGCCCCCCTGAAATGCCCGTCCTTGAATTTGTGTCTGGCGCCGGGTCTGCGTGGGTGTGGGAAATTTACTGTTTAACTTGTATACATAAAGGTGTAGTTCAACCAAAAATGGAAATTATGTCATTAATTACTCACCCTCATGTAGTTCCAAAACAGCAAGGCCTTCGTTCATCTTCGGAACAAAAAATTTAGATATTTTCAATTAAATCTGAGAGTTCTCAGACCCTGCATAGACAGCAATACAACTGAAATGTTCCCAGGTCCAAAAACATAGTAAGGACATCTGTAAAATCATCCATATGACATCAGGGGTTCAATCGTAATTTTACGAAGCTACAAGAATACTTTTTGTACGCAAAGAAAACCAAAATAACACCTTTATTCAACAATTCTTCTCCTCCTCATCCCACCTGCAGTGGAGTGCCGCCATTGTGGAGAGTATCACGACACATGCACTTGCTTGTTTGTTTACATAAAGCGGAAGCAAGCGTATGCGTCGTGATACTATTTTACCGATGATATTGATATTGATAGCAGGACTGTGAAACAACATTGTGTTATCAACATTGATTCAATTAGCAAAATCAACATATAATTCAACGTTAATCCAACGTCTTCAGAACGACCTTAATTCACCAATGCGAAAGGTAAGACAGTGATACAACGTCGCGATTTCAACGATGAAACAACGTCACAATATCAACGTTGATCCAATTTGCAAAATCAACACACAATTCAATATTAATCCAACGTCTACAGAACGACCTTAATTCACCCAAGCTGAAGGTAAAATTAAATACAATTTATTAATAATAATTCATCATTTAAATTAGATGAATATTTGACTTTTTCTTTTTTTAAAGCCCTACTCCTGTCTGTCAACCCAGACTTGGTGCAATTGGATGCTTCTGCAGAGGTCAGGCATGGATCCCCTTCCCACTGGTGGATCTCGAACACGAGATTATGAAAGATAACTTTGAGTTGAAATAAAATAAGTAATGCATTCAAGAACAAGTGCCATGTGAGGACAAGGACATCTTTGCAGAGGTTTCATACCCTCTTGAGCGCCTCCAATATGACCATGTTTGAGAAATCATTCATATGTATAAATAAACATGGAGATAAATAATTGTGGAAGTAAATAAATTAATGAATAAATACATTTGTAAAAATATAATACATAAATAATGTATATGTTATATATATATATATATATATATATATATATACAATTTGTAAATATTTTTTTAAATATGTTTTAATTTCTTTATATATTTCAATATGTATTTCACCGGGAATAAAGGTCTGACATTTGTTTTATCATTCGTATGTGTTTCCTTTATGTATATATCTATGTACTTTCGGGATTGAAGACGTGTGAACAGGACTTTTATTTTGATCTGGTGGCATGACGTCATAAGTCTGCGTCGTGCTCCTGCGTCTGAGTTTCAGCTAAAGAAAGGTTTGTGGTCTTCATTATTTAAAGTGTTTGAATTCAAACAAACGCTTTCCGTCTGTTTTATATGGTTTGCAAGCGCGGTGAACGTTATAATTATTGAGTGTAACATTGTAATAATTTCTCTAATACTAATGAGCGTTGTTTTGTGTGTGTAAAGCGCATCCACACATTAGTAACATTAACAGATGAGAGAAACGGATTGCTCAAAACTATGTAAATGCAACAAAAACAACAAATACAAACGTGTAATGACAACTATTACAAACAACTGCAAATGAGTTTTTGTTGTTGTAATGACGAGCTTAAAGTAACAATAGCAATTTTTTAAAAGTGGAATCGGTTAAATGTAATATACTTATCATTAAATACCTAATGTTAATCAAAACTGTATCTGTAAGTGTGAACTGAATTATGGAGCTGATTGAGACACACCCAGAGATTTAATTTAATTTTCTTTCTTTCTGTTAATTATTCTCATCTTAAACAGGACAACATGTTCAAACACTGAAAAACTCCTGCTGAAGCGACTATTATACACATGACACTATTATAAAGATGGCGTTTATTAAAGAGGAGAGTGAAGACATAAGAATTGAAGAAACGTTCAGTGTCAAAAATGAAGAACAAGCAGGTTGGTTTTCATTCTCAAAGCTGAACTATCCTTTACATTTTCTCAATTAATTTGCCTTTGGCAGGTGTTTTTGTAGACTGTCTGCCCTCCTGCAGCTTTCTTTTTTGAAAGGATTTAAGCTTCATTTATTGCTTCATTAAATTTGTTTAAGTTCTCTTCAAGGCTATTTTCCACTTCTATTGCAGTGCTTTGATTTAAAAACAGCATTTAAAGGTCCATGTTCACTGCTAGACTGAGTAGGGCTGGGCGATATGGCCCAAAAAATTCACAATATTTTATTTTATATCAGTCGATATCGATAATTATCACGATAAATGTCCAATCTTTTCTTTCTTTCAAGTTTAAAGCCCTATTTTGCTCCAAAGTGAGAGTTGTAAAACCAGACCATAATTTTCCTTAACAAAATAAATATCTAAATAGAAAAAATGTATTTCTTGGTTTGCATGTCCTGCAAATGTCCTCATATGATGATATGGTTCAAAAAAAAACTCCCATTGATTTTGCCGTTTTGATGTCTATTCATGCCATTTAATGTAGTCCCTTGTGTCCTCTACAGAGGACATATAATCAAATTTAAGAAGAAAATATAGTTTTTCAAACATTTTATTTTTCAATTTTTTTCTTATGGTCTAAACAAAATAATGACATGAAAACTTTTGGGGGGGGGTTGGGTCTCGGAGGATATTTTAAAGTTTAGCAATTTCACGGGGGGTAATGTTGACCAATTCTCGATTTGTGTGATTTTTAACTAGTCAACTTGAAAATGTAACTACAACATGATTCAAGCAACTTTTCTTTATTAACTCTCTAGTTAAAGAAAAGTATATTCTAAGTGCACCACATATGACGTTGTTTTCATGATGTAAATGTAAATATATCAATCACAAAAAATCTTTGCAGAAAAGATGCAGAAACTACAACTACATCTTGTATTATTCATATTAGGCTATATGTTCTGAAATAATACAAGACAAATGCTCAAAAAATCTCAAGTAATTCAAATAAAAAATGACTGAAGGCATAACACAGAGTGCTATTATTAACTATAAATGCTCTGTAAAACAATGAACAGCGGTTTTTCAGCCTGTCACCCTGATGCAAACCTGAATATCAGACATACAGTAGTAGTTCTTCACAGGTTTGTATTCGATTACGCTGCTTTTCCATAGTTTTGTATATGTAAACATGGACGCGATTGACGGTTGCGCTCGCGTCTCTTGCAGCGTCTCGTGCATTAAACGCAATTCTAAAAAACGATGCACTCTAGTAATTAAAAGTGTTTTAACTCACATCTCTTGATTTTTTTCCTATTCCACGCCCGAGTCAACACAAAACACACTCTGTTGAATGGCACCTAGAGAGCATCACACGTGAGTGGTAATCATGTGCACCGACATGCGGTTGGATTGTTCTTTTCTCTTTACTGTTATTACCAAAGTGTCTAATTCTAGCGTTTGGTAATATTTCTATTCAAAATCGTGATTCCTCAATTTATAAAAAAATCTAATTGTGGCAAAACATTAAATTCGAATTAATCGCTAAAATCTGATAAATCGCCCAGCCATTGCCACAGTGTTTGCTTATTTTTTACTTTATTTACATTTTTGTGTAATTTGTTTTATTTTACATCCAGGTGTATTCCGTGCCTCCAGACTTTATTCGTTCTTGTTCTTATTCATTTGGTGCCACAGCGTTTGATGATTTTCAGTTTGTTTGTTTTTACATTTAAAAATGTTGTACATTTGTATTAGGCTTATAGCATGGTAATGGTGTAATTTTAGTCATTTTGTTAATTAAAGTCCCATGTTTATTGCAGAAAATGTGTCGTTGTAAGTTATAGATAAGCAATTCACCTGAAATGAAAGTGAAAGCAAAATGCGCACGGGCATTAATAAGGTATTTAAAAGCGAAGGAAAGTGAGAGGGAAAACTCCAACGAACTTTGTAAAACCAAACTGTATTATGCAACTTGCCGACATCGTGTCTGAGGCCAAAATAAAAATTATTTATGCCTCCGCGCAGCGCGCACACTCGGAGCCAGGCATATGACGCAGCTGTGCATTTAACAGGCGGCCAATGGCAATGCCCGTTCTAGATGGAGTTAAACCAATTACATTACCCATTTTCCGAACAAGCGAGCCAGATTAATGGTTTGTTTTGAAAGAGAAAAAAAGCATACATTGCTGGACTCGGTCGAGACCAACTAGAACATTTGGCGAGTCCAATGACCAAGTCCGAGACAAGTCCGAGTCCAAGACAAGTCCAAGACGATAGAAAAACGTCTCGAGTCCGGACTCGAGTACTACAGCCCTATTAGTTAAACATTTCAAATCCCTCTGATTTAAAATAATAATGACGAATTATAAGAGATATGAAGTATGGATAATTTTTCACGGCACACCTGACTGGGCTGGGTATGGCAACTGTGACAACTCTTTTTCCACATTAAAGAACGTCCTTACAGAGCATCGCCTTAGCATTCTTCATCGACGCAAGGCCAATTTAATTAAGTTGGCATTTGAAAAGGACCTAACCAAAAAGTTCTGGGAGGAGTGGAAGGACATTGTTTTAAGTAGATTCCACTCTGTCGCACAACGTCGCCTACCACTCTACTAATGTGATGAGTAGGCTAAGCCTATTTTATTTTAGGCAGGTCCTTGTCTAGACATTGTGAAAAATCAAATAAAACACATGATATGGTTATATACAGCAGAAAATAGTACTTTGAGTAGACCTAGTTTTATATAATTTTTTTATTATTATTTGTTTAAACTTGTTGGAGTGGTGAGTTGTTTATATTTGACAATTTTATAAAGTCCCTTCCTTTTAAAAAAACAATGTAACACAAAGATATAGGCTGTAACAATGAATACAAATAGTGGTAGACCGATTAATCGGTTTTGCAGATTAATCGGCACCGATAGTTGATTGCCGCAACTATCGGTTATCGGTAAAAATCCATGCCGATAGTTTTCCGTTTTGCACCTGTGAATTGCGCCTGAGAAAGGTCTGCTGGCATTATACAATACGAGAGCAGCATTATACACCGAAATTCAAACTGTTTAATGCCACATTGTTCATTCTAGAAACAAACTTCTGTCCATTTGGTGATCAAATAAACGTTTTAGAATGCCACTTGAATTGAACGCAAAGCGTTTGTGTGTGTGTGTGTGTGTGTGTGTGTGTTTGTGTGAGAGAGAGATACCTTTTTCCCTAATTTTGATTTTGCGCTTTTGTGTGTCTAACTTTTTCTTAATTATTAGATAAGTGTTAAAATAGAAGCAAATAAAGTTGTGAGTACACAAACAATATCCAAATATATGTAATTTTAATGGTATGGCCTTATGTAGATATTTAAAGATGGCCATCTTTAAGCATGCTGTTGAAATTAAAATGGTAATACTTAACAATAAGAGTCCATTCGTAGAATTAATGAAAACTGTAGAAGCATTGTTTCTTGTTTAGTTTTCATTTCACCATTCGCTATTAGCTATTAATAGGCTACATTTTTAAATTTTAAAGTTTCTTCTTTTAAAATTATCAAACTATGAAATAACTTTAATGATCAATATAATAAATAATATTAATAATTTTATTAATTTGCAAAGTATGGTTCAGTACTGTTACTGCTTATATTTTTTTTAAATAGAAAAGCTCTAGTTTTATTTCAGTATCCATTTAAAAACTATCGGTAGATTAATCGGTATCGGCCAGTGTGGTCCAACCTAGCTATCGGTATCGTTAAAATCCACTATCGGTCGACCTCTAGAATACATAAATAAAATGTGTCAGGGCTTGACATTGTGACAATTGTGTTGCATACAATTGATTATAAAGCAATATTCTCATCAGAGTTCAATCAGATTTGACATATTTAAATATGCATATTTGTGATATTTTTACCTTTATAAAGGGTATTTTTCCCCTTCTTAACATTATGCATTGCAATGAGGTTGATCTCTTTCGTGCCCCCCTGAAATGCCCGTGCTTGAATTTGTGTCTGGCGCCGGGTCTGCGTGGGTGTGGGACATTTACTGTTTAACTTGTATACATAAAGGTGTAGTTCACCCAAAAATGGAAATTCTGTCATTAATTACTCACCCTCATGTAGTTCCAAAACAGCAAGACCTTCGTTCATCTTCAGAACAAAAAAAATAAGATATTTTCAATTAAATCTGAGAGTTCTCAGACCCTGCATAGACAGCAATACAACTGAAATGTTCCCAGGTCCAGAAACGTAGTAAGGACATCTGTAAAATCATCCATATGACATCAGGGGTTCAATCGTAATTTTACGAAGCTACAAGAATACTTTTTGTATGCAAAGAAAACCAAAATAACACCTTTATTCAACAATTATTCTCCTCCTCATCCGTCTGCAGTGGAGTGCCGCCATTGTGGAGAGTATCACGACGCATGCACTTGCTTGTTTGTTTACATGAAGCGGAAGCAAGCGTATGCGTCGTGATACTATTTTACCGATGATATTGATAGCAGGACTGTGAAACAACGTTGTGTTATCAACATTGATTCAATTAGCAAAATCAACATATAATTCAACGTTAATCCAACGTCTACAGAATGACCTTAATTCACCAATGCGAAAGGTAAGACGGTGATACAACATCGCGATTTCAACGATGAAACAACGTCACAATATCAACGTTGATCCAATTTGCAAAATCAACACAATTCAATGTTAATCCAACGTCTACAGAACGACCTTAATTCACCAAAGCTGAAGGTGAAATTAAATACAATTTATTAATAATAATTAATCATTTAAATTCGACGAATATTTGACATTTAATTTTTTTTTAAAGCCCTACTCCTGTCTGTCAACCCAGACTTGGTGCAATTGGATGCTTCTGCAGAGGTCAGGCATGGATCCCCTTCCCACTGGTGGATCTCGAACACGAGATTATGAAAGATAACTTTGAGTTGAAATAAAATAAGTAATGCATTCAAGAACAAGTGCCATGTGAGGACAAGGACATCTTTGCAGAGGTTTCCTACCCTCTTGAGCGCCTCCAATATGACTATGTTTGAGAAATCATTCATATGTATAAATAAACATGGAGATAAATAATTGTGGAAATAGATACATAAATTAATTAATAAATACATTTGTAAAAATATAATACATAAATAATGTATATGTTATATATATATATACAATTTGAAACTATTTTTTTAAATATGTTTTAATTTCTGTATATATTTCAATATGTATTTCACCGGGAATAAAGGTCTGCCATTTGTTTTATCATTCGTATGTGTTTCCTTTATGTAAATATCTATGTACTTTCGGGATTGAAGACGTGTGAACAGGACTTTTATTTTGATCTGGCGGCATGACGTCATACGTCTGCGTCGTGCTGCTGCGTCTGAGTTTCAGCTAAAGAAAGGTTTGTGGTCTGCATTATTTAAAGTGTTTGAATTCAAACAAATGCTTTCCGTGTGTTTTATATGATTTGCAAGCGCGGTGAACGTTATAATTATTGAGTGTAACATTGTAATAATTTCTCTAATACTAATGCGCGTTGTTTTGTGTGCGTAAAGTGCATCCACACATTAGTAACATTAACAGATGAGAGAAACGGATTGCTCAAAACTATGTAAATGCAACAAAAACAACAAATACAAACGTGTAATGACAACTATTACAAACAACTGCAAATGTGTTTTTGTTGTTGTAATGACGAGCTTAAAGTAACAATAGCAATTTTTAAAAGTGGAATCGGTTAAATGTAATATACTTAAAATTAAATACCTAATGTTAATCAAAACTGTATCTGTAAGTGTGAACTGAATTATGGAGCTGATTGAGACACCCAGAGATTTAATTTTCTTTTCTTTCTTTCTGTTAATTATTCTCCTCTTAAACAGGACAACGTGTTCAAACACTGAAAAACTCCTGCTGAAGCGACTATTATACACATGACACTATTATAAAGATGCCGTTTATTAAAGAGGAGAGTGAAGACATAAGGATTGAAGAAACGTTCAGTGTCAAAAATGAAGAACAAACAGGTTGGTTTTCATTCTCAAAGCTGAACTGTCCTTTACATTTTCTCAATGTATTTGCCTTTGGCAGGTGTTTTTGTAGACTGTCTGCCCTCCTGCAGCTTTCTTTTTTGAAAGGATTTAAGCTTCATTTATTGCTTCATTTAATTTTTTAAGTTCTCTTCAAGGCTATTTTCTACTTCTATTGCAGTGCTTTGATTTAAAAACAGAATTTAAACGGTTGTCTCTCATTTAATATATAAATGTCCATGTTCACTGCTAGACTGAGTAGGGCTGGGCGATATGGCCCAAAAAATTCACAATAATTTTTTTCATATCAGTCAATATCGATAATTATCACGATCAATGTCAAACCTTTATTTCTTTCAAGTTTAAAGCCAGATTTTTGCTCCAAAGTGAGAGTTGTAGAAACCACACCATTAATTTTCCTTAACAAAATAAATATCTAAATAGAAAAATGTATTTCTTGGTTTCTGCATGTTCTAATGAGTGATATTGTTTCAAATCAAGAAACAGGTTTGGGTTGCCTCATAATATTAATGATAATAATATCACTTTTTTGTCTCTTAGAAATGCACATTTGATAGTAGCTTGAGTTAGGATGCAGAGTTAAATTTTTGTTCATTATCAAAATCAGTAACATCTGTAAAAAATTGTAGTCAACTCTGTTTTATATGGTATCATTTATTCTGACCAAGGTTTTTTTTTTTTTATTAAGCATTGGTCCCCCATAGTAGCATACATTTAAGTTATGATAAACAGTTAAAACCACACATATAACACCTCAATAACATGGTCAAAATATAACTATATGGTTTTTAAGTAGCCTATTTGTATGAAAAACTGTAGTCTAAAACCATTCAGTATATTCAGTATATAGCTGCCTTAACCACACATACTTACTATAATTATATACCATTACTCCTGTAATTAAATTCAATGTGAATATCCCACATTTAGGCCACAATACCATAGTGCAATGAGTGTTACTACAGTAAATCCATGGTAAATAATGGCGATGTGCAGATTTAAAAGCCTTCTGACTGTCTCGTTGCACACAGTGTTTCTCCTGTTCGGCTTGTTCTCGCACTAGGCGCGTTCGACTTTAAGCAGCGCTGCGCAGAATGGTCAGTGCATGACATCAAAGTACCACGAGAGCGATAAGAGAGCAGATGAAACCTATGCTTTAAAATGGCTCTCGCTGTACTTTGTTGGCATACACTGACTGTTCTGCGCAGCGCCGCTTAAAGTCGAACGTGCCTACTGACTGGATCTCACAGCACTGTTTAGTGTTCACATGACTGAGTAAACGCATCTGCTCTAGTGAGCTTGCGCCGCGCGGCAGTTTGAGCTGTGATCCGAGCGGATGAACGGTCAAATGAGTCGCGTGGTTTCGTTCTGCTTTTGGCGCATAAACATTATATCAAACATTTATCTAACTCTTTTTATCGAAAATTATATCGCGATAATTATCGTTATGGAATTATCGCCCAGCTCTACTTACATCTATTTTTATTACCACAAAAAATATATAATTATAGGGCCCTATGAAATCCGTTTTATTTCCCAATTCATTTTTTCCATTTTCATTCTTCTATACTCTGTTTTAATGGTTAAATTTAATTTTATTAATCAAATAGCCTGTTTACTTAATTGAGTTTTACAGTTTTATCTGTACCAAATTCTGTTTTCCATTATTTTCTGGATTCCATTTTAATGGTTCCATTAAATCTAAAGCAGGGCAGTCAAACTCATTTTCACTGAGGGCCACTTCAACATTATGGCTGCCATCAAAGGGCCGGTTGTAACTGTACGACTGTACAAACGTTACCACTCCTTAACATATTGTTAAATAACTGCATCTTTATTTTATTATTAGCTACTTATTTAAGTTACAAATATTGTATATGCATTTGCATAGATTTAAAATATATGTTATTACTCTGTGTTATTTTAACATACTTTTCATTTATCAGGTTAAGAAATCCACATTACTCCATAAATCAAAAGTAAATAACAAAGGCAAATATCATCAAATACAAGTCATTACATAAACTTTGTTAAAAAAATGTGTACATTTTTTTGCTACAATAAATAATTGTGCGCTGCTAAAAACATGTGACAGATATGGCATTTAAGATTAAACAAATAAGCCCAGTCTCATGAAAATGCATATCAATAGCATAATTTTCTGTTTCTATTTGGCATGCGATTTATATGCAGAAATTGACTTTGGCATGCATATGATACGCACGAATTTGGCGTACATATAATATGACATCAATGCTTAAATATGAAAAAAAAGAAGTGGCCATATTCAACCCCACCCATAAATAAATGCAAACTAAAGTACTAAAAAAGTACTTTTTAATTTTCACGATACACAATAAATGTATATAGTCCCACAATGGATTCATTAATAATTGTTTGCAATTCAATTCACATTTATTTGTATAGCGCTTTTCATGATACACTGTTGCAAAGCAGCTTCACAGAAAATGAAAATTTCTAGGTTACATTTAGTAGTTTACTGCACAAGACAATCTGCGATACCAAACAGGAACACAGGGGCATGCCAAAAGACCACTAAACGAGCTACCTTGACCTGACTGTTCCAGAATTACTAGACCACTGGCTACTGCATAATCTAAAATACCTTCAGCCAGCATCCAGTATAAACCACTCGTGCTTTTAAGCCAAATTATGATTTTTAATATGTTGATTATTGTAACAGGCCTAATAATATCATCAAAAGATTCAGAGAAACTGGAGAAATCTCTGTGTGTAAAGGACAAGGCCGAAGACCTTTGTTGGATGCGTGTGGTCTTCGGGCCCTCAGACGACACTGCATCACTCATCGATCATTTAACAAAATATGGAGCCCTGTACTGGGTACTATTGAGAACGTAACTGTAACATCTGGACCTTCTCATTAGATTGTTACTAAGGGACCATTAGAGTAGATTCAATTCATTTTTTTCTTTTTTTGTGGCCTTTGGTTAGGGGTGTGGGCTGTGGGTTTTTGTTATTGTGTAATTTTTTGTTTCTTTCTTTTCCTCTTATCAAACACCCCGTCTCATTTTGTAAATAAGGTAATACATTTTATGTCTGTAAAAATGTAATAATTAAAAAATACTTGGAAATAAAGATGACCCCGAATACTTCAGCAGCTGGAAACCTACATCAGGCAAAAATAGGACCAAATTCCTGCACCAAAACTCAAGAAACTCATAACCTCGATGCCCAGACGTCTTCAAACTGTTTTGAAAAGAAGAGGAGATACTTCACCATGCAGACTTGCCGACCTGTATGTATACATTTAGCGTAACGCATTTTGACCTCAAAGTACACTGGTACGATTAGTCACTCTGAACTACGCAAAACCCTGGTTATGCCTCTGTCCACACGCAGTACTCAAATCAAGCAACACAAAAAGAAGAGTTTGACCAAATCAGAGTGTTTTTTTTTGTGTTTTGCATTTAAATTTCGGTGCGTTTTATTTCTCTCCAAACTGGCTGTGTGTCCGTGAGTCTACGCACTCCCCCAGCTTATCATGTGCATTTGAAAAAGCAGCACACGCGAAACATCTTGCACATGCACGTGTCGTGGTCACTCAGAGTCGGATGAACAACCCAAAATGGTCGGAGCATGCAGAAAAGAGAGTAAGAGATGGAGCTTTGTTCTTCAGCCATAAACTTTCTGTGCAAATTTTTTATGGTGTCCAAAAGAAACCGTTTTTGCTTTTTGTTTTTCTTCTGAGTGAGGGTCTGCCTCTTCCCAGTTGTGATACGACTCACATCATCCCTTGAGTAAAAATCTTTCACTCTGTTTATAATACCATCTGCAACCCTGCAGTTCCGCTTCCGTTGGTAGTTGTAGTTAACCCTCATATTCTTCTCATTCTTGCATCTTTTCTTTGAAAAGCCCAGTGAATTGAGAGCAAAGCGTTGCAGCCTGTACTTTTTCAGAACCTTTCCTGTTATTACTTTTGAAATGATTTGCTTTTCCTTCTCTCCCTGTGCTTTCTTGTATTTGTTTCGGATGTCCTTCATCAGAGCTTCATGAAACAGAAGGGTCTTCTTAATGGCCACACGTGGAAACTGTCTCATCTGTCTGTTTACTTTTGTGCGTGGAGATACATTATCATTTTTAATGCGCTGGATTTTCTTCTTGTACTTTTCTGTCTTTTTGGATTGTTTTTTCAACAAAATATGTAGTTCCTGAATTTGTTTATTAAGTTTATTTACTTTTCGACGTCTTCTCTGCCGATGAATGTTGCCTAAAACACACATGTACATCACTATAAATTACACATTGAAATAGATGCGACAATGTACTCTGACAATGTTACATTAACTTCTTTAACCTATTAAGTAGAATGTGGTTAATTTCATACTGTAAAGTAATCATGTCTATTATCATTAGCCCTATTGCCCTCATAGCACATTGTCATTGACACTTGATCCATTTCATAAACTAAAACTAGACCTGGAAGTGGGTGGCTGTGGATCTACAGCATGCTCTGGTGATTGCTGGGGGCTGTGTGGAGGGTTGACAAGTTGTTGTAGTGCTTCCTTCCTGTCTTTGATCCTAAGGTAAGTCTCCCTCCACTTTCTGCGACGTCTGCGCTTTTCTCTCTCACTGACGTCATTGATTGTTTTCTTCCTGCCTGACTCTAGGTCTTTCCTGTATTTTTCACGTTCCTTCTCTAAATATTCCACTCTCCTCTCTGGGTCTGCATCATGACGGGCACGATACCGTTGTTGCTTTTCTGCAGCACTTAGTGGTCGATTGGCTCCCTGTAAATATGATATTCATGTGGTAAAACTGCTCTCATTGTAAAAATGAAGTGTTCACCCAAAAATGAACATTTTGTCATCATTTACTCACCTACATATCGTTCGATACCTGTATTCTTTTTTCTGATTAACACAAAAGAAGATATTTTAAGGAATACTGGTAACCAAACAGTGTTGTATCCCATTGAGTTAAATGGTATATTTGTCCATAAAATGGAAATCAATGGTATAATTTCTTCTTTTGTGTTCCACAGAAGAAAAAAGTAATATAGGTTTGGAACGACATGTGGAGGAGAGAATAATGGCAGAATTTTCATTTTTGGGTGGACTATCCCTTTAAATATCTTACAACTTCAGCATTTTCAACTGTAAAATGTAAAATTCAGGTGAATAATATTCACAACTAATAAATTAATACACCAGAGGATGCTTCTCACTCCTGTTACTGTTACTCATTCCTGTTACTCTTTATATAAGTAACAGGACTGAAAGTAACAGGACTGAGTTTTTAGCATAAAATTAGCAAGTATATGATATATAGCTGCATGGTGTACATGCTAATAGAACGAAGAAACTCAGCAAATTCTAGTGATGTACCAAATATGTGCATTTTTACACTAAACAAATTACATCTATGAAATAATTTTGGTAACAGGACAGTATTTTCAAAATGACACTCCCAGTTGTCATTACAATATCATCAAATATGTAAAAAAGTAAATGAGAGAACTTACCTTTGCTCTTCCCATAGCCTTCAAAAGATCCAAATGATGCAACTTCCTGTTGAAAAACTGACTTATGTAAATTCCCCAGTTTTTTAGAGGGGATGGTTAGGGTAACAGGACTGAGTGAAAACCTGGGGACACGACTAAAATGTGTTTTTTATCCAAGATTATATATATATATATATTTAAATAAATGTATTTGAAGCAAAGATGAGATATGGAGTTACACAACAATGCAAAATAAAATTTTGTTTTGAAAGATTTTAATCATTATATTTTATGGTGTAGTGTTAGAGACTGGGGACAAGCAATAAATGCTATTTTTCAGTGTTTTAGGTAGTTTTTATTAATATTTTAAATGTTATAGCTTACATTTGCAGTTAGAATAGTATGTAGGACACTTTGCTTAATAATAAAATTTTCTTTTTAGTTACTTTTTATGCATATTTATACATATAAAGTCCTGGGGACAGAAAAGGCACCCATTCGGTGGAATGGCCCATTACCTTTTTGTCAAACTGTTATTTAAAATCAATGTTACATTTGCAATGGTTTGGATATTCAGGGAAATTGCATTCTTGCTCGTATTTTGAACATGAAACAATAAAACGCACAGGATTTTTCTGTATCAAGGAGGGTTTATTAAATCGATATCAATGTGCAGTCCATTAATAGGCTATTAGTTCGTCATGTGCTACAAATCTACTTTAAAGATGCAATGAACAACAGCGCAATTTGCTAAAGCAGCATATTTAGCGGGCATCCTGTTATACGCACGCTGCTTGTGTGGATGCAGTCATTTCTGACTGCAAAAGATGATGTAATGTTATGTTATTTGAATGTTTATGGCACTCCCATTTACCTGTTTTATACTAGAAGCGGCATTTTGCTTGTAAGAAAAAAAATGCTCGGTTTTAATGTTACTTTAAGCTGTGGTAGAATTAAATGACTGCTAAAACTCAGCATTTTGTTCGCCAGTTTGAGAATGACTGCTATAGATGACACAACCTCTATAATTTATTCAACTAAAAACATGTGGACATCACAAACAATGGTTCCCTATCAGCCAGTCACTCTCGACGTCACGTCGGATGACCAACGAATTAGGATCTCGCTTAGAGAGACCAATCCACTTCGAGAGTAAACTAAATGAGCCAATGCACATTGGCATGCGATTATTGCATCCAGCTGCCGCTCATCACAGCGTGAGTATAAATAGGTAGCAGGTACAGCGCATATTCAGCTTTTCGCTGTGGAGCCGAACGGTGTTATCGTTCTGCTCCTGACCGTCCTCTTCAGTGCCTTCAAGGAGTCTCTGGTGTTGGTAGTACGGCGCTTCAGCGGCGCTGGTCTTCCCACGTCGAGTGGGTTGCACACATCAGGCTGCACTAACCCCTGTTTGTGTTGCTGGCGGCCATCTCCCCTGTGCGCTTCAGCACACTAAAAGAGTGAATTTTCTCCAAAAGATTCATGGGTGGAACATCTTTTTAAAGACGCGTCTTTTTAAAGATGCCCTTCCGCCCATGCGTTTCTGGGTGCGGTCGTTACCTAGCGTCGGGTGATGGTCATGATCACTGCCTCTTGTGTCTGGGGATTAAGCACGCTGAGGTGGCTTTTGTGGACGAGTCATGCTCCCATTGCGAATGACTGACGCGGAGCTGTGGACTAGGCTCCGCTTCCTGCAAAGGGGCGGGGTACCCGTGCCTCTAACAAGATCTAGGGTTCCCCCTGGTGGCTGCAAGGAGGGCGCTACTTCGGGCAGTAGCCAGGGTGGTCTCACGGTGACAGTGAGGAATTCCCCTACGTCGAGGGCTCTTCCTGCCACCGGCACTTCGCTACCTGTGCAGCTGCCGAGGGAATAGGCTGGCCCCTCTATTGGGGTACCACTTGTATCCTTTGGTGCCCCCCGACGATCGAATGTCGATCGCTGCATCGGAGGGTGAGTCAGACCATTCTGGAAATGATGATTCAGTGCCGTTGCCACCCTCTGGGCGGTCAACAGTGCCAGATTTGGATCCGGAAATGGTGGCTATGCTTGCCTGAGCCGCTGAGAGGGTCAAGCTCAAGTGGAGGCCTCCACCATGTCCTGAACCCTCGAGGTTGGACGATTGGTTTCTTGGGTTGACCCGTGCTGGTTCTCAGGGCCCCATCCTGGTGCCTTTCTTCCCGGAGGTTCATGATGAGCTCACTTTTGTAATTTAATTACAAAATAAAAGTAATTGTAATCAGATACAGTTACTTATGAAAATGTTAAGGATTATAAAGGGGGGTTACATCTCATTTTTTTCACACACACTCCCACATAGACTTAATTGGTTTCTTTCATAAATTGCAGTGACTGCTCTAAAATAATAAACACCCATGTTTCAGAAGTTTATAACATACTTATGTGATAATTATTATATTTCCTATATGGGTTTACGTATATGCCTTATTTTTTAAGATTAGCTTTTTTCTAAGGCATTGTTAGATCCAGTGTTTCCTGGCATAGCTATGCAAAGATTAGATTTAAAAAATAGTACCATAGCTATAAGTTATTTCTTGTTAAGATTTTAAATCTGTATTCAACCTCGGCATGATTTTTTAGTAAGATTTTGTGGTGGCTGTGCTTCAAAGGGGACATCGGATGCCCATTTTCCACAAGGTGGTCTGATTCATTAGGGTCTTCTTGAAATGGCCTCAGTGGTTGTGTAAAACAACACCCTTTTTACCTTGTCAAAAAACTCTGTTCACAGTGACTATGCTAATAATGAGCACTGCTCAACCCGCCCTCTCCTCTGTGGAACTGATCCATCCTTGAGTTTTAACTTTTTAACAAAACCTGCCTTGAATTGTCCCTCATTCAGAAAACAGTCTGGAGTAAAAATGATTTGCGCTGCCAGGTGCAGTGCAGTGAAATCCAAGTGAACACTAGGGTTGTGACGGTGAGGAAATTTTCCCACCGGTTAATCGATGTGTTGTCATACCGGTATCACCGTGGTGGTGGGTCGTTTGAGTTTTCCATTTTTTAAGCGCCGTGCGCATTTTACTTTCATATCAGCGGCAATTCGGTGTCAAGCAGTTGTTTTGTTTTTAGTTAGTTTTCCCTCTTTCCCTAACTTTCCTTTGCTTAAATAGCTTATAAAAGCACCATGCACATTTTACCTTAACTTTGAAGAAATTAAATTTAAGCAACAACAAAATAGAACAAAAAAAGTTCTATGTAGAACATAGAACTTTTATTAACAAAAAGAATAAAAATACACCATGCTATATGCCTAATATAAAATTACAAATAACGTACACAAAGTTTAAATATACAAAACTAAAAATCAGTTAAGAATGAGGAACAAACAATTATGAAACGAAGAACGTTTATTAGCAAAAATGAATAAAAAAGTTTGAAGGCAGGGTCTTCTTTTTACACCTTGATGTAAAATATTGGGGGGAAAATCACACTGTTTAAATAAAAATCAGCAAATACTGTTGAACCAATAAATGAAAAACGAATGTTTAAAAAAAAAAAACATTATCACTTAGATGAGGGATGCCCAATAGATCGCTCGCGAAGGCAATGCTCGAAGATCGCACTTTAGGTCAGTGGTTCTCAACCAGGTGGACGAGAGATAAAACTACAATATAATATATTCACTAATATTATGACTCGCATGTTAAGTAATGTAAAAAATATATAGCCTATAAATAAATAACAGCTCCACCTCTTTACGTATTCTGTGTTTCGGAGAAGCAAAACGTTTCTCATCGTGTGTAATACAGACTGAACGGTGGCTAAAAACTGCTGTATGAGCATATGATACTTAATCTACAGCTCTCGGCTGGATAAAAGAAGCCAGTGTCACACTAGTAGCCTAAAGTTTTGATGGACGACTATTGTAATCAAGGTAAAGATGAGTACAGTGACATACAGGATCATGCATTAGAAGCGCGTTATGTCCCTAATAATTGATGCGCAAACGAACCATGTATGTGCGCTCTCGCGGCACACTGATCACTCTAACGTCCTATTTCTGCTTGAATACAGCTCATTATATTCAAATAGTTGAATACAGAGAGTGTTTTATAATGGATGCTCGCGTGTGTTGGAGAAGTTTGTGAGGATCAGTGGTGTTTATGTGCACACGGGCATCAGACGCTCCAAACAGCGTGTTCTTTCAGAGAAAACAACTGATGGCGTCGTGAATAGTGAATAATAATTAAAAAATTATTAGATTTTTTATTATTAAATTAATGCAATATAAAGATACATCCCAACAAGCCTTTTTAATCATTTATTTAATGTGTATTTTATCATTTATTTACTTTTCACTTGGTAGATCTCGGTGACTTTCTCATTTGAAAAGTAGATCCACACAAATGTGTTGGCACCCCTGACTAAGATTAATGTCAGACTTAGAAGTCAACAGGCTTAAAATGGGCGCTTTTACATTTCGTTTTGAAACTCTTCCGCCATCACCTTGTCTGTTTCACTTCACTCTTCTTGTCAGTCATCTCTCTTCACGTGATAAATTAAATCTGATCTGTGATGTAGAGGTCTGCGCGGGATTGTTTTTTTTAGTCCCTCTCCCATAAAATTTGTATTCCGCACCCACCCACCCGCTCCCGCGATATATTCACTGTTTGTTCACATTTCTGATGAAAGACAGAGGCTAACAAATAAAAGTTTAGTCTGCACAAAATTGTATTTATTTTATTCCTCTTGTCAAGAGTCTTGAATTTATTGACAGAAAAAAGTGTCAGAGAGAAATAAAAAGTTATACAAAAATTGTAATCCTTATTTTTATTCGTCTTGTGAGGATACAATTCGTTTAGGCTAACATTCAGTGTACAACTGTCACGATCGAAGCTCCCGTACCACCCCCTCTGCACCACCAGAGGGAGCCATCCCCTGAATACTAGCTCACATTCGGACTCAGTTTCCCATCATCCCTCATACCTGGGCCTGATTGTCTCGCCACACCTGCACCTCATTCCCACTCACACATATAAGCAGCACACTTCCACACACTCACTGCGAAGTCTTGATTTGCCCCGGCTGTCACTTCTGAGAGTTACTACCCGTGTTTGTGTTTCCTGTTATTACCTCTGCCTTGTTCCTCGACTCTGTGATCCTTCTCTGGTTGCCCCGACTCGGACTGTTTCCCTGGACTCTGATATTCGCCGCCTGCCCTGATTACTCTGCCTGTTTACTGACTACGTCTCTGCTCTGTCTACGCTGTTGCTATTGCTGGTGATTGACCCTGTTCTGTTCGACCATTCTAATAAATATTAAGCTGCAAATGGATCCCGCTCCGTCTGATGCTTTGTTACAAAAGACTTCGCCAAACAGCGATCCAGCAGCATTGAAGCAGTTGACGACCGAACTCACAGCTCAAGCCTGGCACGACACGATCTGCACCTCGCTCACCACCCAGATCTCAAGATGCCGCTGAACCGATGCAATTAGGATTCACTCCCCTCACTCCCCAGGAGAGGGAGCGCTGCATGCAAAACCAACTCTGTCTGTACTGCGGCCAGGCGGGCCATATGAGGAACACTTGTCCCGGTCGACCATCATCGGATCGGCGCCCGGTGAGTGATATTACCCGCTCGATCAGTTCAGCTTCTAGCATTACACTGCCCGTCAAATTAATCTCTCAGAACCAAGCAGTTCAGACAACGGCGCTTCTAGACTCAGGAGCAGCTGGTAATTTCATAGACAGTGAGATTGTCGGGCAGCTTCACTTGAAACTAAACCCCTGTAATTCCTCCTTGGCAGTGGAGGCGCTAGATGGCCGTCCCCTGAGCAAGGGAAAAATTCTCAGTCTCACCGAACCAGTCACACTACACATCGGAACCCTGCACTCCGAGGAGATTCAGTTCTATGTTATACAGTCACCTACCCATCCGCTGATTCTCGGTCTTCCCTGGCTTCGAACACACGATCCACAAATATCCTGGAGAGAGGGACAGATTACTGAGTGGGGACCAGCCTGTCAAGAACGTTGTCTGTCCAAAATCACCCGAAAACCCAACACAAACACGACTTCCCCCGTAGACACTATCAATTTACCCCTTGAGTACGCAGATCTCATAGAAGTCTTCAGCAAGAGAAAAGCCTCCCAGCTCCCCGCTCACCGCTCAGTCGATTGCGCAATCGATCTCTTGCCGGGCACCACTCCGCCCAAGGGAAGGATTTTCCCACTGTCACAACCAGAATCAGAATCCATGAAGACCTACATACAGGAGGAATTAGCCAAGGGGTTCATCAGACCGTCCACCTCTCCTGCATCCGCAGGGTTTTTCTTCGTAAAAAAGAAAGATGGGGGCTTAAGACCATGCATTGATTATCGAGGTTTGAATGAGAACACGGTGAAATTTCGCTACCCACTACCACTCGTTCCTGCGGCCCTCGAGCAGCTGCAGCAGGCGAACTACTACACCAAGCTCGACTTATGTAATGCCTACAATTTGATTTGCATCCGTGAAGGGGATGAGTGGAAAACAGCCTTCTCTACCACTAGTGGGCACTATGAGTACCTAGTTATGCCCTTCGGGCTCGCTAACTGTCCGTCAGTCTTTCAAGCCTTTATGAATGACATCTTTCGCGACATTTTGGACAGATGGGTAATCGTGTATATTGATGACATCCTGATTTACTCAAATACCCAAGAGGAACATGTACGACACGTCCGAGCAGTTCTCAAGCGGCTACTACAACACCAACTTTATGTATTCATGTGTAGCTCAGTGGTAGAGCATTGCGTCAGCAGCGCAAAAGGTTGTGGGTTCGATTCCCAGGGAACACACATACTAATGAAAATGTATAACCTGAATGTACTGTTAGTCGCTTTGGATAAAAGCGTCTGCTAAATGCATAAATATATAAAGGCCGAGAAGTGTGAGTTTCATCAGACCAACACCTCCTTCCTCGGTTACGTGATTAGTCAAGACGGGGTATCCATGGATGACAAGAAGGTCCAGGCAGTGCTCGACTGGCCACAGCCCCAGACAGTAAAGGAATTACAATGCTTCCTGGGGTTTGCCAACTTCTACCGCCGTTTCATCCGAAACTTCAGCTCCATCGCTTCTCCGCTCACCACCATGACCAAGCGCAACACATCCCGCCTTGTGTGGTCCCCCGAGGCCCTCCAATCGTTTAAGGAACTAAAGGCTCGCTTTACCTTCGCACCCATTCTTCGACATCCGGATCCTGAGCGCCAGTTCACCGTCGAGGTCGACGCTTCGAATACAGGGGTGGGAGCCGTATTATCCCAACGCCAGGGTAAGCCCGCTAAACTATACCCTTGTGCCTTCTTCTCCCGCAAACTCTCTGCTGCTGAACGAAATTATGATGTGGGCAATCGCGAGCTACTAGCCATGAAACTGGCATTGGAGGAGTGGCGGCATTGGTTGGAGGGTACCACACACACATTTATCGTTCTTACGGATCACAAGAACCTTGAATACCTACGCTCAGCAAAATGCTTGAATCCCAGGCAGGCCAACCACTATTATTCACCCCGTTTTCACTTCACCGTAACCTACCGACCTGGCACCAAGAATACTAAAGCCGATGCTCTCTCCCGTCAAGTCGAAAGTGTAGAGCCCTCAAGTCCCTTCGAGAACATTATTCCCGAGAAGATCCTGCTAGCTCCCGTTCAGTGGGATATAATGACCGAGATTACCCACGCTAATCGACAGACTCAGCCTCCTCCAGAATGCCCCGCTGATCTAGTCTTCGTTCCAGAACCCTTCCATCAGCCGCTGCTCAATCAAGTCCACACAAGCCCCAGTTCAGGCCACCCTGGAATCGCGGCTACGGAACATCTCCTGCGGAATCGCTTCTGGTGGCCAACACTTTTGACAGACACAGCCAACTTAATTCATAACTGCAATATCTGCAACACCACCAAATCACTCAGACAACTTCTAGCCGGCCTGTTACAACCCTTACCTACGCCCCGACGCCTCTGGTCACACGTAGCCATTGACTTCATCACGGATCTACCCAACTCCCAAGGTATCACAACCATTCTCACCATCACGGATCTACCCAACTCCCAAGGTAACACAACCATTCTCACCATCATTGACCGATTTTCCAAAGCCTGCCGCCTCATACCGTTGCCTAAACTGCCTACTTCTCTTGAGACAGCCAAATTACTGTGCAACCAGGTGTTTCGCTATTACGGCCTGCCCGATGACATTGTCTCCGATCGTGGTCCCCAATTCACCTCAAGGGTATGGTCAGCATTCTTCAAGAGTCTAAACGTCAATATCAGTCTCACTTCAGGTTACCATCCACAATCCAACGGTCAGACCGAGCGTCTCAACCAAGAGGTCATTCGTTTCCTTCGCTCCTACTGCCAGCAACAACAAACAGAGTGGAGTCGATACTTGATGTGGGCAGAGTACGCTCAAAACTCCCTGACCAAACCAGCCACAGGCATGACCCCGTTCAAATGTATCCTCGGATTCCAGCCACCAATGTTCCCCTGGTCCGGAGAACCCACCGAACTACCTTCAATCACTGAATGGCTACAACGCAGTGAGGAGGTCTGGGACCGAGCTCACACCCATCTTCTGAGAGCAGTCAGGCGTCAGGAACTTCAGGCCAACCGACACCGACGATCAGGTCCCATCTACCAGCCAGGGCAATGGGTCTGGCTCTCGACCCGGGATCTTCGCCTCCGACTCCCATGCAAGAAACTCAGTCCCAGGTATGTTGGGCCCTTCAAAATTTCCAGACAAATCACCCCTGTATCATTTCGGTTAGAACTGCCCTCTAATTACCACATTTCTCCCACGTTCCATGTTTCCCTGCTGAAACCCGCTGGTGGTCCGAGAGGGGTGTCGGAGGAGGGAGCTGAGCCGCAGACTCCCCCGCCCATCCTGGTCGACGGCGAGGAGGCGTATCGAGTGCATGAACTGCTAGACTCCAGACGCCGGGGCGGTGCGCTACAGTATCTGGTCGATTGGGAGGGGTTCGGCCCGGAGGAGCGATCCTGGGTTAACTCAGGCGATATCCTGGACCTCGCGGAAGACCCCGGCGTCGTCTGCCTCCTCGCGTCAGGAGCCGCTCGCAGGGGAGGGCTCTGTCACGATCGAAGCTCCCGTACCACCCCCTCTGCACCACCAGAGGGAGCCATCCCCTGAATACTAGCTCACATTCGGACTCAGTTTCCCATCATCCCTCATACCTGGGCCTGATTGTCTCGCCACACCTGCACCTCATTCCCACTCACACATATAAGCAGCACACTTCCACACACTCACTGCGAAGTCTTGATTTGCCCCGGCTGTCACTTCTGAGCATTACTACCCGTGTTTGTGTTTCCTGTTATTACCTCTGCCTTGTTCCTCGACTCTGTGATCCTTCTCTGGTTGCCCCGACTCGGACTGTTTCCCTGGACTCTGATATTCGCCGCCTGCCCTGATTACTCTGCCTGTTTACTGACTACATCTCTGCTCTGTCTACGCTATTGCTGGTGATTGACCCTGTTCTGTTCGACCATTCTAATAAATATTAAGCTGCAAATGGATCCCACTCCGTCTGATGCTTTGTTACAACACAATAGGAAAAAAAAAATTGCAGAGGGGAAAAAAATGTAGGTTTAGCCTAATAGCTATTTTATTAGTCCTTTCAAAATACTAAATTAATTTTACATCTTGCTGTCAACACAGTAGGAAAAGTGCAGCAGAGAAAAATAAATAAATTTGACACTGTCTGTCATTTAAAATTATAGGCTAAGCATAATACAAAAAAAAGAGAAAAAAAAGGAAAGACGAGTTGAACGTCCTTCAAGGACAGCGCAACCACACTTTCCTCCATCCTTATTCTGCTCTGTTTACTCATCACAACCTGCCTTTTCTGTCTGAGAGCCGTATATTGTATCTGCTAGCCTGCTCTGAGCATCGTTACACATGCTGTGCACAGACGCCGCAAATAAAACGAAGCACTGGTTCGTTCATGCATGCAGTGCGGGCATAACGGTCCGAGTGCAGGCTGTACCGGTGCTCGATAAGAATAAAGCGCAGATATGCTGTCCTGAAAGGACGTCGGGAACTGGATATTGTTAGACTGCCCGCTCCTGTTCAAATTGCACCAGAGTTACCGACCGTTACCGTGTTGTATTCGGGAAATTAATTCAACGGCGAAATCTGGTCGGGACAGCCGCGGCAAAGCAGACCTAGACTGCTGTGATGCATGACTCTCATTTGTTCGGTGCGCTGCATTGAGCAAGCCGCGTTCAGCTTTAATTGTAGTGTCTGCTAACTGAACAAAATAATTTTCATTACTATAAAAAAAATCTAAACGACGGTGGAGGACAGTGCCGCGGTGGGCGGGTGATGTAACGGTGTTGAGGCTTAACACCGGTATAACCGCCAACACTGTCTATCGCGGCAAGCCTCGTGAACACACACATCCAGAGCAGTGGGCAGCCATATTGCTGCGGCACCCGGGCAGCAGTTGGGGCTTCGGTGCCTTGTTCGTGTCTCACCTCAGTCGTGGTTTTGAGGGTGGAGAGAGCACTGGTTATTCACTCAAAAATCTAAATGGCTTGATAATTAAGACTGTTTAGGTTTTTGGGGGATTAAAAAAGTAGTGAATTTCTATCATTGTAGGGTGGTAGTGTCCACAAACTGCTAAGACACATTAATATACAAATTAAGATATTTTTCATCCAGTGTCTCCTTTAAAATTAAATATTATAATCTTAATTCAAGTGATGAAAGATTTCGAAAGTCTGACAGTAATTAGTGTAGAGCACTACTGTAAGGTTAATCCTGCCTGGTTAACATGCTTGAAAATGATTTAACAATTGAAAACATTAGAAATTTAGAAAAGTAATCGCATGTAATCAGTTACATTACTGTAATAAAGTAATTTAAAAGTTACACTACTTATTACATTTTAAGTAGGGTAACTTGTAATCTGTAACCTATTAGATTCCCAAAGTAACCTTCGCAACTGTAGCTGGATCAGATGATCATAATCCAGCAGCTCGCCCTTGTTCTTGGCCATCACGCCCGAAAAGGAAAGCTCCCTCTCTAACTCATTGGCCAGATCCACCTGCGAACCCCACGATTTCATTCTCCTCCGTGCCTCGGCAACGGTGGGTCCTGAATTGTGGGAGGGACAGACGAGAGCGGAGCTTTTTCATAGGAAAAAGCTCACAGTGCATGCAGATGGCCCCCATGAGGACATCGTGTGCATGCTCCTCGCCCAAACAAAAGACGCAAAGATTGTGTGAGTCATCAGCTGTCAAATAACGAGAACACGGATCCACACATCTCTTAAACACCTTGCTAGTGCTCAACATAATAATGGTAGAAAATCGTTCTTAACTGTAGAATGCACGCTTCAAACAAAACAGTCACTGAAGACGAAGAAGATGGATGACGTATTCCCGGCGCCCCTTTATACTGTGGTCGTGCCGGTAGTGATGTCATAGGCTGTCACCGGCCAACATGTGGTGTTTTTTGTATGTATGCTTCAGATACGGGTCACGCTGATGGCGTTCCCCATAGTGAGCCCTATAGGATGCAGTTTGAAGTTCCCTCGAAAGGGACTACAAATAATAACTACAAATAATACTGATAAAAAAGAACAGGTTGAATGTTAACTGCTTTTGTTACAATAAACTTTCAATTTTTCTTCATAAATACATTAATGCCAGATTTATTCAAACATACATATATAATTATAAGTAAAAAAAGCTCCTCTGCATTGGTGATGCTGCTCCAATTTTTTGATCAATAGTGTTCTTGATAAAGATTAAATGTATGTCATAGTCATATCACCCACTGCCCACTGAAGCTAAGCAGGGTTGAGCCTGGTCAGTACCTGGATGCTCACCCTGTGGTCTGTGTGGGTCCTAACACCCCAGTATAGTGAAGGGGACACTATACTGTTAAAAGCACCATCCTTCGGATGAATCGTTAAGCCGAGGTCCTGACTCTCTGTGGTCATTAAAAATCCCAGGATGTCCTTTGAAAAAGAGTAGGGGTGTTACCCCGGCATCCTGGCCAAATTCGCCCACTGGCCTCTGACCATCATGGCCTCCTAATAATCCTAATACACTGATTGGCTTCATCACTCTATCTCATCTACACCAGTAAGTTGGTGTGTGGTGGGCGTTCTGGCACACTATGGTTGCCGTCGCATCATACAGGTGGATGCTGCACATTGGTGGTGAATCAGAAGATATCCCCCTTCTATGTAAAGCGCTTTGAGTGCCTAGAAAAGCACTATATAAAATGTAATGAATCGTTATATTATTATAAACTTGTTTTAATGACTCATAAACTTGTTTTAATAAATCGCTTATGCTTTAAATAGTAAAGATAAAATCAGGTTAAGTTAAATATCATTGTACAATTAATTAATTGTGCAATGATAGACGCTGATACATGCAAGATAGACCAAGCCTAACGTTGATACACTTCCGACACGTCTGGCTGCCGCTTCACACTGGGTTGTTTGTTTGTTTTGATTGTGTTCGTCAATGTTTTTCTTGTTGGATTGTACTAAAATAAGAGATTAATTCAGCATTCACTGCAGACAGCTTCACTTATTATAGCCTCAATGGAGTTTTTTGTTAGAGTGCTAAAAAAAAGACTAATGCTAGACTGAATTCAGAGATATTCTTTGATAGTGTAAATGTTCTTGGCTTGCTGTATAATCTGTTCATTATTTAAATACTCATGGACATGTGGCTTATAACTAAACTTAAAATATATATATATTTTTTATATAAAAATATTTTGCGGCTTATAATTATACTTAAAGTGTGTTTTTTATTTATTAAACGTGATAAGGTTAAATACAAATTCAGTATTATTAAAATATTTTATGACATAACATGGTAGGCTACTTGTCTAAAACATTATGAATTGCGTGGTTATAGATTACATGCAACAGTGGTTTGAGCGCGTTTGACCAGAGACTAGAGCCCAGTTAAAGAGCTGTGTTTGTGATTGTCGGTGGCCATCTTGAGAAGCGAGAAAGCTTTGGAAGTCAGCTCAAAAAAAGAACAAAGACGTTAAATGTTTTTTACAAGTCGGAATCAGTGATAATTTTGGCAGCCATTTTTTATTTAGTCTTAGTTTTTATCTTGAGATGAAAATGCTTAATAGTCTTAGTCATTTGAGTCTTTCATAGTTTTAGACTAGTTTTAGTCGATGAAACGTCATTGCATTTTTGTCAACTTTTAGTCATTACTTTTAGTCAAACTTCCGTTACCAACATTTATTTTGGTAGCTATTTTATATGTAGTATTCAATTCAATTCAAGATTATTTGTATAGCGCTTTTCACGATACAATCGTTGCAAAGCAGCTTTACAGGAAATTAAGTTTCTACAATACATTTATATATTGCAGAAACTTAATATATTTAACTTATGGCAACATTTTGTTAATTCTGTATATATTCTGAGGGTTGGCATCATCTCTCCTCAGGTGTTTGGTCATCTCGGATCATTTAAGGGATCAATTCAATCCAGACTGAAGCTTGTGTAATTCCTAGTTCCTCTTAGAAACGGAGAAACAAATAGAGACATAATTAGCATAGCTGTTGTTTCATCCAAGCAAAAGTTATTTGTTCAACCCAAGCTAAAGCATAATAATGTGCATTTGATCAGATATAACTGCAGTACAAGATTATGAGATGCATTATATGAATGCTTGGCTAAAGAGATGTGTCTTTAATCTAGATTTAAACAGAGAGAGTGTGTCTGAACCCCGGACATTATCAGGAAGGCTAATCCAGAGTTTGGGAGCCAAATATGGAAAAGTTATACCTCCTTTAGTGGACTTTGCTATCCTAGGTACTACCAAGAGTCCAGAGTTTTGCGACCTTAGGGAGCGGGTTTGATTGTAGCGTGATAGAAGATTAGTTAGGTACGCAGGAGCTAAATAATTTAGGGCCTTATAGGCAAGTAATAATATTTTGTAACTGATACAAAACTTAATAGGTAGCCAGTGCAGAGGCTGTAAAATTGGAGTAATATGATCATATTTTCTTGACCTGGTAAGGACTCTTGCCGCAGCATTTTGTACTATCTGTAGCTTATTGAAGATGCAGGACAACCACCTAGCAGTCCATTACAATAGTCCAGTCTAGAGGTCATGAATGCATGAACTAGCTTTTTTGCATCAGAAACACTTAACATGTTCCGTAGCTTGGCAATGTTTCTAAGATGGAAGAATGCTGTTTTTGTAACATGGGAAATATTATTTTCAAAAGATAAGTTGTGGTCTAATACAACACCCAGATTTTTGACTGTAGAGGAAGTAACAGTACATCCAATGCAAAACAGTACATCCATGCAAATTGTGATCCAAGAGATTCTGTGTACTGTTTTTTGGTCCGATAAGTAATATCTCTGTCTTATCGGAGTTTAAAAGGAGAAAATTATTGGTCATCCAACCTTTAACATTTTTAACACACTCCATTAGCTTAGATCAGTGGTTCTCAACAGGGGGCGCGTGCTCGAGAGATCGGGGGGGGGGGGGGCAAATTGTTTTCAAGAAAAAATAGAGACCAGGCATTATTTGGGTACTGGATGTATTTTATTGCGTTTCACTTTTCATGTAGAATATACATGGAAAAATCTCGCTCGGCTTGGAAGAAAACCTGCTCTGCTTAAAAAAATAAACGGGTTCCTCTGCATTTTCTTGTCGGTGGGGAGAGGCGGAGCTTATTAGCCTGCCTTTTATGCAGCTGTCAGTGCAGACACGTTTCAGAACGTCAGTGATTAGCAGCGGAATGGATTTTGGGAAGAAGTTTATGGATAAGTTCATCACATGTACGAAAAGGAGTTGTGACGACGATGCGTCGCCAGCTCCTACCCCTAAGAAATGTAAAACACGAAAGTATGACATTAGCTATCTTCAGTTTGGCTTAACGGTGGCTGGGACAGATGCTGAACCGCTGCCCCAGTGTGTCATATGTGCAGTTCTGCTGACAAATGATAGCATGAAGCCATGCAAGCTGAAGCGCCACTTAGAAATGAAACACTCAAAGACAAACCCTTAGATTTTTTCAAATTAAAGTATAGATCTGTTGTTTAAATTATATACTTGCTGCTAGGAAGGAATACTTCGTTTCCGACCTATTTTTAGTCTGAATTTTCGTTGGTTTATATTTTTGATTGCACTTACTGGTAATTATAATCATTTGCGCCTCCATTGCTCCTTGGGCAAGGTGTTAGTTTCGTCTCGAGCTATTAGCACTCTGTTAGTTTATTGGCTGGGCAAATCAGAAGCTGGTCACAGCTGTTTTCACTCTGGCCTATTAGACAGTGTATTTATTTGATGTCCGAGCGTCAACGGAAGCGTTCAGCCTGCTCGTGTGAAGACAGACGAGGGTAAAGACCGACGACTTTTTCCTGCGCGACTTTACCCGAGCAACGACACCGAGCAACACACTTAAGTATCATTTCTATCTTCCCTCACACACTCTCCTTTCCTATCTTCTATCAACCATTCCGGTTGTCTCTCGACCACGCTCTAACATCACACACAGACGACAACGCAATCCTGCTAACCTACGCCCTATCTCTACATCTTCTACTACACCTCTTTCTTTCTCCATGGCTCTCTGGAATTGTCAGTCAGCTGTCAACAAAGCAGACTTCATTTCCGCTTTTTCTTTACAATCCACACTCAGCATCTTGGGCTTGACTGAGACCTGGATTCGTCCAGAAGACTCAGCAACCCCAGCTGCCCTCTCTAACAATTTCTCTTTCTCTCACACCCCACGTCAGGTTGGCCGGGGTGGGGGCACTGGTCTGCTCATTTCAAATAATTGGAAATACTCAACCTACTCTCCCCTATGCAATTACAACTCATTTGAATCTCATGTGATTACTGTAATAGCTCCTATAAAACTCCAGATTGTGGTCATTTACTGACCAAATTATAGCCCCCTTCCTAGAGGAGCTGGACGGGTTGCTGTCCTCTTTCATGGGGGATGGCACTCCAATCTTAGTTTTTGGCGATTTCAACATTCATCTAGAAAAGCCTTATGCTACAGACTTTCATTCACTCCTAGCTTCATTTGATCTCAAACGCCTTACCACTACTAGCACTCACAAATCAGGCAACCAACTTGATTTAATTTACACACGCGATTGTACTGCTGATAACATTCTGGTACAACCACTACATATCTCTGACCATTTCTTCATTAAATTTACATTACACTTTGCTACCCGGGTGCCACCAACCCCCTTACCAGTTACCTTTAGACGAAACCTACGCTCCCTTTCTCCCTCCCATCTTTCCTCTGTAGTATCCTCCTCTCTTCCCTCACCTACACATTTCTCATCTCTGGATGTGAATGCAGCTACTGACACTTTATGCTCTACCTTAAACTCTTGTCTAGACAACATTTGTCCTCTCTCCTCCAGACCAGCACGAACTGCCCCTTCTAACCCCTGGTTATCTGATGTTCTTCGTGAACATCGGACCAGACTCCGAGCGGCAGAGAGAAAATGGCAAAAATCAAACGGACCTGAGTATGTATCAATCGTTGCTTTCATCTTTCTCCGCAGAAGTCCACACTGCCAAATCGTCACATTTCCATAACAAGATCAACAGTGCTCCAGATATTCGTAATCCCTTCAGAACATTTAATTCTCTCCTCTGTCCCCCTCCACCACCTCCCACCACTTCTATAACAGCTGATGACTTTGCAACTTTTTTTACAGACAAAACTAAAACAATCAGTAGTCAGTTTTCACCTTCACTCACACAGGACCTCCAACCAACTAGATCCACTGCTCAAACTCCCATCTTCTCCTTCTGTCGCCTCACTGAGGAAGTATCCAAACTTCTCCACTCCAGCCATCCTACAACATGTCCTCTAGACCCAATCCCCTCACACCTTCTCCAAGCAATCTCTCCCACACTCTTACCAGCACTCACACACATTATCAACACATCTCTCCTCACAGGCATCTTCCCCACTGCATTCAAGCAGGCTCGGGTTACCCCACTGCTCAAAAAAACCTACATTAAACACTTCTCTTATAGAAAACTACAGACCTGTCTCTCTCCTTCCATTCATAGCCAAAACACTCGAACAAGTTGTCTTCAACCAAGTCTCATTGTTTCTTTCAAAGAACAACAAACTGGATGCTAAACAGTCAGGTTTCAGGAGTGGCCATTCAACTGAGACTGCGCTACTCTCAGTCACTGAAGCCCTGTGAATTGCAAAAGCTGATTCCAAATCATCAGTCCTCATTCTGCTGGATCTGTCTGCCGCTTTTGACACTGTCAATCATCAGATCCTCCTGTCCACCCTCTCATCACTGGACATCACTGGGATTCCACTTCGCTGGTTTAAATCCTATCTCACTGGTCGGTCTTTCAAGGTGGCCTGGGGAGGGGATGTATCCAAAGCACATCAATTGGTCACTGGGGTTCCCCAGGGCTCGGTTCTTGGACCCCTCCTCTTCTCCACATAAACTACATCACTGGGTCCCATCATACAGGCACATGGCTTCTCCTACCATTTCTACGCTGATGACACACAGCTCTATCTCTCATTTCGACCAGATGATCCAACGGTAGCTGCACGGATCTCAGGCTGCTTGGCAGACATCTCGGCATGGATGAAAGAACATCACCTACAGCTCAACCTGGCAAAGACTGAGCTTCTTGTCTTCCCTGCCGCTCCAACTCTACAGCATGACTTCACGATTCAGTTAGGTTCATCAACAATTACCCCATCAGCTTCGGTCAGAAATCTTGGTGTAATCTTTGATGATCAGCTGACCTTCAAAGAGCACATTGCGAAGACTGCTCGATCTTGCAGGTTTGCACTTCACAACATCAGAAAGATCAGGCCCTTGTCATTTCTAGGCTGGACTACTGCAATGCTCTTCTGGCTGGACTTCCATCAAACACAATCAAACCTCTACAAATGATTCAGAATGCAGCGGCACGACTGGTCTTCAACGAGCCCAAAAGAGCACATGTCACACCTCTCTTTGTCTCCTTGCACTGGCTACCAGTTGCAGCTCGCATCCAGTTCAAGACACTGATGCTTGCATATAAAACAACCACAGGGTCAGCACCCACCTACTTCCACTCACTATTACGAATCTACATCCCTTCCAGAAGTCTAAGATCTGCTAGTGAGCGACGCCTCGTGGTACCATCACAGAGAGGCTCAAAATCACTCTCCAAAACATTCTCGTTCACCATTCCTGGCTGGTGGAATGATATTCCCACCCCCATCCGGAATGCTGGATCCCTGTCAATCTTCAAGCAACAACTGAAAACTCATCTCTTTCAACACTACTTGACTTCATCATCATAAAAAAATATAATAATGTTTCTATATCTTCATCTTTCTCTTTACCTTTCTCTCCTTCCCTTGCTAGCTTGTATTTATTTGAACAATGCCTAAGACTTGGTGTTAGGGGCACTTCCTCTGTCTGTTTGCCTCTTCAAGATTAATCGCTTTATGTATTCCCCAATTGTAAGTCGCTTTGGATAAAAGCATCTGCAAAATGACTAAATGTAAAGTTATCTGGCCTTGAACAGCAGAAACGCAACCTCAGCAAACACACATCAGTGTCCAACGGGTGTCTAGAAGCATCCTACTACGTCTCCAAATTAGTTGCAAAATTATGAAAACCTCACACAATTGCCGAGGCGCTAATCTTACCTGCTGCCAAAGATATCTGTCAGGTCATGTTTGGAGATAATTTTGCTCAGCAGATTAGTGACATTCCCCTTTCTAACGACACCGTTAGCCGCCGCATATCTGACATGGCAAGCGACGTTAAAGAGCAATTGCTCGCTAACATCATGCAAAGCCAGTACTATGCCCTACAGCTTGATGAGACAACTGATGTTGCAGGCCTAGCACATTTGCTTACCTATGTCAGATATGTAAAAAATTATAATATTGAGGAGGGCATTCTTTTCTGTCGGTCTCTTCCAGAGCCCACAACCGGCGAGGCATTGTTTGAAGTTCTGGATGGATATATACGGGATGCAGGCATGTTATGGGATAAATGTGTTGGGATTTGCACGGACAGGGCCCGTTCAATGACTGGGAGGCTTAGTGGTCTTGTCACTCATTTCCAGAATTTAGCCCCTTTAGCCAAATAGAACCACTGTATGATTCTTCGCAAATCTCTCGCATCAAAGAAAATGCCTGAGTGTCTTGAGACAGTTTTAAAGCAGGTAGTGCAAATTATTAATTTCATTAAAGCACAGCCATTAACTGCACGCTTGTTTTCCTTGCTTTGTCAGGAATTGGGAGCCGAACATGAGCAGCTCCTTTTTCACAGGTAGGGTTTTATATCGCCTCTGCGAATTGCGTTCAGAGGTGATGACATTTCTTGTTAAGGTGAAGTCCGACCTTGCGCAGTACCTGGATGACCCCATGTGGTTAGCGCAGTTGTCATACCTTGTAGACATTTTCGACAGGTTGAATTCAATGAACACATAGATGCCAACATCTTGCTCCTTTCAGACAAACTCAATGCATTAGTTGGCAAACTGGATCTTTGGCGTGATGACTGATTAATAAAATGTTGACATGTTTCCCAACTTCGCTGACTGTGTGCAAGAGACAGGGATAAATATATCTCCTTTGATTACTACAGTCGCTCAGCATGTTGAGGGACTAAAACAACAATTCCGCGTTTATTTCACTGAGGATTTCAGTTCATTTGCTTGGGTCAGAGATCCCTTCAGCTGCCCAGGAAAATACCTTCCAGTTGACATGGGGGAGCAGTTAGTCGAATTAAAGAGCGACACCAGACTGCGAGAGGTGGGTATAAAAGCGATAACTACATGGACTGCGACACATCTACAGCTCTTCCTCTCTGCCGTCATTTTGGTTGAGCGTGATGCCCGAATATCCTCAGTTATCTGACGCCGCCGTAAAATTACGTCTTCCATTCACCTCAACTTATCTGTATGAGGCCGGGTTTTCAAAATTGACGGCTTTGAAAACAAATTACCGAAATCGGCTCCAGATGGAAGATGATCTGAGGCTTGCGCTGTCCAACATAGAACCGCGAATTACGCTTCTTTGAAAAAAAGGAAGCAAGCGCAGGTGTCCCACTGATTGATTTAACAATGCCATAGCTGAGACGCAGATGCGGCCTAATTTGCATAATATCCGCCCTAAATATTACTGAATATTAGTATAGTCTAGCTTCCATGCGGATAGTATGCGAATGCTTGTAGAATGCAACGAACAAATGAAATTCAACATATTTTGCACGTAAAATAATACTTACACGTTATTTAGTGTTTACACGTATAGGCTATTTTAAGTTCTCTTGTTCAAAACAGTTACAATTTTCTGAAACATTATTGATCATTTTTGGCCATGTTCCATAACTATCTAGCTATCTGTCCTTTTATATAATTTTATTAAACTCATAAAAGTTATTTTAAAAATCATAAAAGTTATGAAAAGTATAAAAAGAACAAAAATACAAAAAAGTAAAAAAAACTATATCCTTTTATATAGTTTTATTAAACTCATAAAAGTTATTTAAAAAATCATAAAAGTTATGAAAAGTACAAAAATACAAAAAAGTTAAAATAAAAAATCTATCTATCTTTAAGAATAAAATATAGGATTTATATAGACTTTATCCAGTTAATCATTATTCCTAGTCTACCTCCAAAAAAAGGGTGGGAAAGGGTGGGGGCTGGGGGGCTTTAGTTTCAAAAGGTTGAGAACCTCTGGCTTAAATAATTTAGAAGTTGCATCTGGTCTTGTTGAGATATATAGTTGAGTATCATCAGCATAACAATGGAAATGAATCCCATATTTTATAATAATATTACCAAGGGGCAACATGCATATTGAAAATAGTTTATTTAATAAATTGAAAAAGTTTATTTAGCTCATCCTGTCCTATAGTTGTAAAGCACAGCAGTTTTTCTTTGGGTGCAATGAATGAAGCTGATGTACTAGACGCTGTAGAATCTACATTTGTTATTGTATTTCTGATGTTATCTATATTATCAGTGAAGAAATTCATAAAGTCATTACTATTAAACTGTGAGGGAATATTTAGATGTGGTGACATCTGTTTATTTGTTAATCTAGCCACTGTGCTAAATAAAAACCTTGGATTGTTTTGGTTATTATCTATAGGTTTGTGGATATGCTCGGTCCTGGCAGCTTTTAGAGCCTGTCTATAGCTGGACATACTGTTTTTCCACGCAATTCTAAAGACTTCCAAGTTATTCAAACAAAAATAGTCATACATTCTTCTCTCTTTAGACCAAATAAATTAGGCTTGTGAATTTGGAAAAACATGAATAAATGTAAATTTTTTGGTAGAGATACAAAATTAAAAAAGAAAATTCAGATACAGTAGGTTTACTTAACAAGTATACATTTATTTAACATATTTTGTTGGTTAACATTAGGGGTGTAAATCGGATGGTTCGTCACAATTCGATTCGATATCAATTCTCATACCTAGCGATACGATATTTGCCAATACCTGCCGATTACGATTCGATACGGGAGTATATCTATCAATATATCGATATTATCGTATTATATATACCTATTTTAAACAACCATCTACATGTGTATTAACTCACAAATGCAACCAAAAATATATAACATGAACATAAATCTAAAAATGCTACTATGGGCTCAGTGCTAAAAATATTTTCTACAGATAACCAAATTACAAGCAATAGCAGAAAATAAATACAATAGAACAAAGACACAAGTTCAATAAACAGTGCTTTTCAGGTTTTTTCAGCTCAGTCTAAAATACATTTTCAGGTACGCTAAAGAAATGTAATAATCAAATGTAAAATAACTGCATAGACTTCACTATATAAATTAAATAGCCTATAAATTAATACTTTTGATGTTACAAAGGTTATTTCGTCAGGAGCAGTGAGCACTTGTATCTTTCTTTGACAGCATTAGATTTATTATTAGTTTTCTTTCACTTTAAGAACGAAAGCACAGATTTAATATACTGATACACATGCCTTTTTTCTACACTGTTTATGTTAAGACATATGCTATATGCTTAACCGATTGTTTACAAGGATATTATCCAAAACGTTTATTTTGATGTAATTTTGTCTGTATTTATTCATCCATGCACAAAAAAGCGGAGGAGAGCTCAATTCAGTATTCGCGCAGAGTTGATGCGGCTATCTGTGTGCGTGTGCTTCAGATGTGTGCGCAGAAAACTTCTCACACAGCGCTCGACTGTTACTCCAACAATCCCGAGCGTCTTTTATGCTCGCCTTGTGTCTTCGGTCAGTCCCAATATCGAGTCCTGATACGTGAGATTGAACGAGAATGCACACGTTGGCGGTAATGCACAGATGGACATCATGTGAAAATGTGGACAGTGCCAAAATAAAGGTGCCTTTTTATACTACAGATTTCGATATTTTACGCGTGGCATCAATGCATCGTATTGTCATACATCGTATCGATACACCGATCCGTATATATGAATCGTTACACCCCTAGTTAACATTGATGACACATAAAATTAGGAATACTGTCTCTTTAAGATGGAAGGTATGCATGTAATACCGACACACATTCAGTTTTCACCCACCTGTTTACGCTCCCTTAAGCCATAACCGACTGTATTTATGTGAGATATTCTGACTCTACACTATAGACATTTGGACTGCTGTTTGTGTAATTTAGGGCTGAACGAATAATTGCATTTGCGATAATATCACGATATGAAAAAAACGTGATTTTTTCAACTGCAGAGGCTGCGATTACACCCTGTCACGTGTCACTGTACACTCTCTCAACCGATGTTATTTATAAGTGTGTAGTTCACAAATTAAAAAAATTCTGTTTTCTCTGTATAAATGTATCAGTTATGATGGAAAAGGTATTGTTATTGTGATTTTTTTTAGGGATGAATATAACCTGCATTAAGAAATGTTCTTGTGCCTGACTGTTCTGGTGGTTGGTATAGCTGACCAGAAGCCAACAGTTCAAAGAGAGAGAGTGTGCTGGGAGTGAGGGGTCCAAAGTGATTTTCTTAGCCCTTTTCCTCACTCTGGAGATGTAAAAATCTTGGAGTTGGGCAGATGGCACAAACATTCCTCTCAACAGTCCTGCTGTAGTCTTTTGATGTCTGATTTGGTAGCTGAACCAAACCAGACAATCTTGGTCAAACTACTCCTCTCCCTAGTCCACCTTGTCATCTTCCTGGTCTAACCAGGCTCCTCAACACAAACTCAGTTTCATAACAACTACATAACATCACAACATCTACTGGACTCAATTTAATAAACTGTTAAAAAAATTAAAAAAAAATGTATAGCACGGTACAACTCACATTTCACTACTGATTATACCCTGTATGATTGTGTATGTGACAAATAATAAAGAACCTTGAACCTCTCCTCGTCCAACTCTCCCTCCTCCAAACATTTCTTTCTTTTTATGCTTCTCTCTGTTATTCTGTATTGTTTTAAACAAAACCAATCCAGAGAGTGCCTTTTTACTGCGCATGGCCATGTATGGAAATACTTGGAAGTATTAATTAAGATTGGAATCAGCTATTTTGCAATTATTAGTAATTAAAATCATTCTTAGCAGCTCTTTTAAGCTGCTTTTGTTGCAGAAGTAGAGGATTTACACTATATTTAAAGTTTGGAACATTAGATCTTAATTTCTGTTATACTGTGTTTAAGCATTTGTAAAAAAATAAAATAAAAAAAGATTAGAAAGATCTATGATTTTTGGTATGGGGTAAGCTTGTGTGAAAAGAACATTTAAGCATTTTAGAAACGTGTTAATTGACTGAATATTGTGTGAAAACTAAATTAATTGTGTTAATGGTATGGTCACAACAGATGGATTATAATGGAGGGAAAGGTGAAGCAAGGGGAGGGTCGGGGAGGGGACAGGTGAATGATAAAAGAGTAAGGAGTGATAGTGTTAATGACTCTGAAATAGAAGAAAAAAATCAGGAGACTTCTCAAGAAGGGAGGAGGGAGATGTATGATATTACAATAAGATTGAATGAAAATAATCAGGGGATCGTGGAAAAGGTTTGCCGTTTATGCTAACAACAGCTTTAGCAACCAAGATAGGGGAGATTGAGTTTGCAAAAATCCTTAATGATGGGAACTTATTGGTAAGATGTGCTGTTGTGTTGCGAATGGAAATAACCTAAACATTAAGGATATTGCAAGGTGGAAAACACAGGAAGGGTGGGAATGAGGGAAAAAAATGCCAGAGTGGGGGTAATTACAGGGGTGCCAATGAGTGTTACAATTGGTGAATTAATGAAGAACATCAAGGGAGTACAATTTGTGAATTTCCAAAGAATGAAAACAGGAGATGGGGAGGTAAATGACACAGAGACAGTGTCAATAGAATTTGTGGAAGAGATTCTGCCAAAGAAAGTATATTTAGGATTCATGAGCTATTCAGTGAGGATGTTGTTCCTGTGGCTCAGTAGTAGAGCATTGTGTTAGTAGCGCAAAAGTTTGTGGGTTCAATTCCCAGGGAACACGCATACTGACAAAAAAGGTTTAGCCTGAACTATCAGTCGCTTTGGATAAAAACATCTGATAAATGCATACATTTAAATGTTAAAGTTTGTACCAAAACCAATGAGGTGCTTTAAATGTCAAAGGTTTGGTCACACTGCAAAGAACTTTAATAGGCAGAGAAGATGTGCTAGATGTTTGGGGGACCATGATTATGGAAAATGTGGGTCACGGGTATCACCAAAGTGTTGTAATTGTGAAGGAGCCCACAATGCGGCGTATAGTGAATGTGAAGTTATCATTTTTCCATCTGCTATTGTCAGAAATGTAGGCATTACTCTTGATTCTGCACTGACTCTGGATGCTTACATTAGTAAACTATCCAAAGATGCAGTTTCCAGCTTAGTTGTTTAGCCCAACTTCAATCAAATGTTTTTCCAAAAGATGCTGAATCATTGGTGCATGCTTTTATTACATCACGTTTCGACTAATGTAATGCTCTTTATGCTGGATTACCATTGCACTCAATCTCTCGTTTACAATATATACAAAATTCTGCTGCAAGAATATTAACCCCTATTAAACGATCTGCTCATATTACCCTATCTTATTTAAACTCCATTGGCTCCCTGTATCATCTCAAATTACTTACAAAATTCTTCTGCTTACTCTCAAATCACGTTATGGCCTTGCTCCGCCTTATCTCTCTGATCCACTGTTTCCTTACATTCCGCCTCGATCACTTTGATCTTAATTTTCCATCGTTGCACCAAAACTATGGAACTCTATACCACTGGCACTAAGGACAATAACCCCTCTCTCTGTATTTACATCACAACTGAAAACGTAATTGTTTACACAATACTATCAATCAAATAATGTTCTTTAGACACTCCTCATCTTATGCTACCAGCTGTGATTCTCTCTGAGTATTTTCGTTATGTGTATTTTTTTTGTTGCATTTTCTATTCTTTGTTTTTTACTTATTGACATTATCTTTTTCTATTGTTATATATACTGTTATGTATCTCTGTTTTCTGTACATAATTGTACTATGATATGCAACTGCAATTGTGTCTATTCCCGGACTGGGCAAATGTCCCTGTTCATTTAACTGATTAATTGTTTGTGAAATGACGGTTACAATTATGTGAATAGACTGTCAAGTCAAGTCAAGTCACCTTTATTTATATAGCGCTTTTAACAATACAAATTGTAACAAAGCACTGCACAATATAAAAATAGGCAAATTGTGTCAATTATTGAATTTAGTAATGGCATTGTCCAGCTCAGTTCAGTTTAAATAATATCTGTGCAATCAAGTCGATGATTTTGCTGGAAATGAAGATTCCCCAACTAAGCAAGCCAGAGGCGACAGAGGCAAGGAACCAAAACTCCATCGGTGACAGAATGGAGAAAAAACCTTGGGAGGAACCAGGCTCAGTCGGGGGGCCAGTTCCCCTCTGGCCAGACGAACCAGTAGTTTGTTCCAACGGCAGCAAAGTCATAGTGTAAGTGGTCCACTGGTTCCAGGGGTCTTTTCCCGATGGCTGTCTAGGTGACGAGTTCCTCACTGGAGATCTGTCTCTGGGGCTCATCTATGTGTCCTAGACTCCGCTGACATTCAGGGCTGTAGAGGTTGTCTCTAGGTGCTGATCCACCATTTATGGCAAAATTTGGTTAAGTCAGTATAATCGCTGATGGTTGGGCTTCCTCTGAGGTCCTCTGAAGGGTTGTCATCATCTCTTCTCAGGTGTTCGGTCATCTCGGATCGTTTAAGGGTTGGATCCAGACTGAAGCTTGTGGCAGAAACATAGAAACAATAAAGACAATTAGCATAGCAATTGTTCCATCCAGGAATAACCCTGGATGAAATTATCAGTTTAACCCAAGCTAAAGCATAATCATGTGCATTTGTTCAGATAGACTGGCAGTACAAGATTGTGAGATGCATTATATGAATGCTTGGCTAAAGAGATGTGTCTTTAATCTAGATTTAAACAGAGAGAGTGTGTCTGAACCCCGAACGTTATCAGGAAGGCTATTCCAGAGTTTGGGAGCCAAATATGAAAAAGTTCTACCTCCTTTAGTGGACTTTGCTATCCTAGGTACTACCAAGAGTCCAGAGTTTTGCGACCTTAGGGAGCGGGTTGGATTGTAGCATGATAGAAGATTAGTTAGGTACGCAGGAGCTAAATTATTTAGGGCCTTATAGGCAAGTAATAATATTTTGTTACTGATACAAAACTTAATAGGTAGCGAGTGCAGAGACTGTAAAATTGGAGTAATATGATCATATTTTCTTGACCTGGTAAGGACTCTAGCCGCAGCATTTTGTACTATCTGTAGCTTATTGAAGATGCAGGACAACCACCTAGCAGTCCATTACAATAGTCCAGTCTAGAGGTCATGAATGCATGAACTAACTTTTCTGCATCAGAAACACTTAACATGTTACGTAGCTTGGCAATGTTTCTAAGATGGAAGAATGCTGTTTTTGTAACATTGGAAATATGATTTTCAAAAGATAGGTTGCTGTCTAATATAACACCCAGATTTTTGACTGAAGAGGAAGTAACAGTACATCCGTCTAGTTGCAAATTGTGATCCAAGATATTCTGTGTACTGTTTTTAGGTCCAATAAGTAATATCTCTGTCTTATCTGAATTTAATAGGAGAAAATTATTGGTCATCCAATCGTTTATATTTTTAACACACTCCTTTAGCTTAGATAGTTTAGAAGTTTCATCTGGTCTTGTTGAGATATATAGTTGAGTGTCATCAGCATAACAATGGAAACTAATCCCTTATTTTCTAATAATATTACCAAGGGGCAACATGTATAATGAAAATAGCAGAGGACCTAGGACAGATCCTTGTGGTACTCCATACTTTACTGGTGATAATTGAGATGCCTCCCTGTTTAAATAAACAAAGTGATAGCGATCGGACAGGTAGGATTTAAACCATCTTAGAGCCTGCCCTTGAATACCTGTATAGTTTTGTAATCGATCTATCAGTATGTCATGATCTATAGTGTCGAACGCAGCACTAAGATCAAGTAAAACTAGCAACGAGATGCAGCCTTTGTCTGACGCAAGAAGTAAGTCATTTGTAATTTTAACAAGTGCAGTTTCTGTGCTATGACGGGGCCTAAAACCTGACTGAAATTCTTCATAGATATCATTTTTTAGCAAAAAGGAGCACAATTGAGCAGACACTACTTTTTCTAATATTTTTGACATAAACGGAAGATTTGAAATGGGTCTGTAATTTGCCAGTTCACAAGGATCTAGTTTTGGTTTCTTAATAAGAGGCTTAATAACCGCCAGCTTAAATGGTTTTGGGACGTGACCTAAAGATAACAAGGAGTTAATAATATTGAGAAGCGGTTCTTCTGCTACAGGTAACAACTCTTTCAATAGTTTAGTGGGTACAGGATCTAATAAACATGTTGTTGGTTTAGATGCAGTGATAAGTTTATTTAGCTCATCCTGTCCTATAGTTGTAAAGCAATTAAGTTTTTCTTTGGGTGCGAAGAATGAAGCTGAAGTACTAGACGCTGTAGAATCTACATTTGTTATTGTATTTCTGATATTATCTATTTTATCAGTAAAGAAATTCATAAAGTCATTACTATTAAAATGTGAGGGAATATTTAGATTGGGTGACATCTGTTTATTTGTTAATCTAGCCACTGTGCTAAATAAAAACCTTGGATTGTTTTGGTGATTATCTATGAGTTTGCGGATATACTCGGTTCTTGCAGTTTTTAGAGCCTGTCTATAGCTGGACATACTGTTTTTCCACGCAATTCTAAAGACTTCCAAGTTCGTTTTTCTCCATTTGCGCTCAAGAATACGAGTTTCTTTCTTGAGAGAATGGGTATAACTGTTGTACCATGGCGCAGCACGTTTTTCTCTAACCTTTTTTTAATTTGATGGGGGCAACAGTTTCTAACGTATTAGAGAAGATAGTTCCCATGTTGCTAGTAATTGTGTCTAGTTCATCTGTAGTTATGGGTACATAGAGCAGTTGAGATAATCAGGCAGGTTATTGGTGAATCTGTCTTTAGTGGCTGGAACAATAATTCTGCCTGGACGATAACGTGGAGCCATATAGATAATATTATTAATATGCAGCATGCACGATACAAGGAAATGGTCAGTAACATCGTCACTTTGAGGTACGATATCTATATCAGTAAGATCAATTCCATGCGATATTATTAAATCTAGCGTATGATTAAAACGATGAGTGGGCCCGGTGACATTTTGCTTGACACCAAAAGAGTTTATTAGGTCAGTAAACGCAAGTCCTAACGCATCATTTGTATTATCAACGTGAATGTTAAAATCTCCAACAATTAGTGCTTTATCAACATTAACCAATAGGTCTGAGAGGAAATCTACAAATTATTTTAGAAAATCTGTATATACACAGTAGCCAGAGTAAGAGATAGGACAGATTTCTTTTGCTTATCTGACAGTTTAACATTGAGCATAAGTATTTCGAATGAGTTAAACCTGTATCCTGTTTTCTGAGTAACATTGAGAATATCACTATATATTGTTGCGACACCGCCGCCACGACCAGTCTGACGAGGCTCATGCTTATAACAGTAGCTTGGATACTTGGATAGCCAGATACCAAAATAATCATTTGTTTTAAGCCAGGTTTCAGTCAAACAGAGTACATCAAAACTATTATCTGTGATCATTTCATTTACAATAACTGCTTTCGGTGTGAGTGACCGGATATTTAGGAGCCCAATTTTAAAAAATAGTTTTTGTTCATTTATTTTGCATTTTTCTGGTTTAATCACGATCAGATTTGTTCTAGATCCTGCATTAAATTTATATTTTGATCTCACTATTCGGGGAACAGACACAGTATGTATAGATTGGACTGTCTATAATGTTTCTGTTTTTGTACAGCATCCTTGAACTTGGGAAAGGCATTATATAAATGAAATGTAGAATTCCAAATATTTCACTCTGTATGAACAAATTAGTTCAAAATTGTCTTACAGATACATGATGCATTTTTACTTCAGTTGTACATTGTGTCCATTGTATGTATGTAACCTGTTAAAACCATCTCATTTCAGGTGTTACTCTGTGGGATGAGAAATCACTGAGGGAAGATTTGGACAGTCGTCCGCAGCTCATGACAGATTTGAAGTTCAGTAGCTCTGACTCTATCTAGTAAGTCTAGTCTCCTGAATGTAAGTGCTTCCCTGAAGGCCAGCTTTTTGGGGGACTGGTGGAGGTTGGAGGATCTGCCAAGTACATGCATAACACCAAATCCTCCAACCAACAGTCCAGAGTAACAATGAATTACAGTGAAACTTCAAGATTCGATCAACTCACTATGACTCAGCTGGGCCAGATCACCTACCCTCAGGTGTTCGACCAGAAAACTGCAACTCACGTAGTCACAGCTGTGCTGTACGGAGCTCAGGCATTCATGGTGTTTGAACGCTCATTTGCAGAAGATGAAAACAAGCAGGACATTGAGGGAGAACTGAATGTCATGGTCAAAAAGATCCCTCTGTTTTCCATAGAGGGAAGAGGAGCTGTAAAAATGACAGATGAGTATAATAAAAAGGCAGAGACTATCACCTGCACATTTCATGGTGACTTCCATCTTGAGAAGAATCCCACCATGTACATGGAGGCACTAGAGGTGTACAAGAACCTACCCAAACAGCTGAAGAATAATCCACAGAATGCAGTGCCGATAAAAGTCTGGCTCTATCCTCTAACTTTACTGGATTCAAAAGCAGCTCGGTTGGAGAGAGAAATCAGTACTAGTTTGATTTCCAACATTGAATATATGATGGAGGAGCTGGGGGAGGTAGAGAGGACATGCAATGACCTGTCCAGAAGCACAGAGGTAAATGTTTTCAGTGACCTCAAAGAAAGGCTGCACTCATTTCAGGATTCCTTTAGCACTTACAAGATGGTGCTCCAGAAAGCACTGGCCAGGGTCTTGCCTGCCATTCGAGGAGGAGGTATGGAGGAACAATCCCTGGAAGATATCCTGAAGATACACTGCAGCTCCCCTTTTAATGCTGGCTTACTTAACCAATGGTTAGAAGATGCAAAGTCTGAGCATAACTTATTGAAAAATCACAGCAAGACGCTGAATGAGATCAACATTGAAGATTTGGATGGGCTTAACACCAACCTTCTTGATCCAGATATTGATGTAGTATTATGTTTGACCTTCACATGTCTAAAATATAAAGACCCATACCTTTCAACCCTGGAAGAGTTTCTAAAATATGCAGAGTTTAAAGAGCTTGATAAAAAACTAAACCTACCTTATGTGACATCAGACATAAGAAAGTGGTTCAAAGATCCTGTTGTCATTGCAAAGATGAGAGAGAACTTATCTCTCTTCAGGAGCTATTCAGAGGCCAATAAAAATGACAAGAGTATCCGATTCATTATTTCTGCCATCTCCAATCCTTCTATTCCAGGCTCCTCCATCTATTTGTATGAAAATGGGAAACTGACCGACACAAAGTTCCAGCCCATGTCCAAGCCACCCACACCAATAGTGAAGAATATCCTGGAGCATACTGTGTCCCTGAAACTGCAGAAGTCCCCAACTGCAGAAACTGTGAAGTACAGAGTGGAGTACCAGCAGGCAAAAGCAGATTCTAGAGCTGAGGAACACTGGCTTGTTATAGACACAGCTGATGAAGACTTCACACTGTCTGAACTGGTATCTGGAAAGCAGTACCTGATCCGCTACAGGATAGTGGGAAAAGTGGGAGTGAGTGAAGCCAGTGAGACTGTCAGCCCTACACTCCCTTCAAGTAAGTGTCATCTGTACATTTTTATGAATACTTTCTTTTTAAATATTTTCTCAAAACATTTGCCAAGTTCAAACAATCAACATTAATAATTATGTTTTAGACTGGTATTTAACAAGTTTACTCCACATGGCTCCAGGGGTTAATTAAGGCCTTCTGAAGTTAAGCATATTTTACACTTTATAGAGTAAAAAAAAACTTGCTCCTGGAAAAACGTTGCATCATGACATTCAAAACTACATCCTACATTGTGCAAGTTATGTTTAAGTCAAATCTGTATAGCTGTTTGACCTGAATTTTTGTTATTTTACTTTATAAAGTGTAACATGCTTCACTTCAGAAGGCCTTTTTCCCAGTGCAACAGGCCTGTGTGCCAGGAGCACAACGGTGTAGTTGTCATTTGTGAGGCATGTAAGCACTAAAATGGCAATTTGAAATGTTGCTGTACCCGATGTAATTTAATTGTGTCAGCCTTTCTTTTAGTCGGTCGCATGCACTTCAATTCACTGCAGTTGCACTACAGATACACTACTGTTCAGTGCTATGTGTATGTTATGTGTGACAGTGTTAAATGTGTTGACCTAAATAATGATTATTGTAACAAAATGTTCATTATTCTTTTGTTCTATCACACTTGCATGCATAGGTTTTGTGTTACTATGTCAAGTTTACACATTGGTCAAAAAGGACCAATAATAAAAAGGCGTCCTAATAATCCCCATCCACTTGATTGGCTCTATGACTCTCTCTCCTCTCCACCTGTATCTGATGTGTGGTGAGAGCATACACTTGATTGTCTCTATGACTCTCTCCTCTCCACCTGTAGCTGGTGTGTGGTGAGAGCATACACTTGATTGGCTCTATGACTCTCTCTCCTCTCCACCTGTAGCTGGTGTGTGGTGAGAGCATACTGTACACTTGATGACCCCCCCCCCCCCCCCCCCTCACATGATTGTAAAGCGCTTTGGGTGTACAGCAATACACAAAGCGCTATATAAATGCATAATTCATTCAACCCTAGTTGAGGGGCTCTTAAGAGTGGAGGTCTCAGCATAACGACTCTCTAAAGCGAGAGGAGACCTGACTACATTCAGCGCTAGAGACAGCTAGCGAGGCTCACAATAGAGCCTACATACTAATAGTGCTGCCTAAGCAGAGCTCTGGAGAGCGAAGGCTCCAGCAGAATGCCTAGCAACACTCGATCCAGGTAGGGGAACTCTTAAGAGTGGAGGTCTCAGCATAACGACTCTCTATAATGAGAGGAGACCTGGCTACACTCAACGCCAGAGGCAGTTAGTGAGGCTCAGAAGAAAAGAGCCTATACACTCGTATTACTACCAAAGACGGAGTTCTGAAGAATGGAGGCTTCAGCAGCATGGCTCTGTTAAAGGAGAGGAAGCCTAGCAACACTCAGCCCTAGTTGAGGGGCTTTTAAAAGCCTGGAGAGCTCATAAGAGTGGAGATCTCTGCATGACAACCCCTAAAAAGAGAGTAGACCTGACTACACTCAGCGCTAGTGACAGTTAGTGAGGCTCAAAAGAGCCTACACATTATTACTGCCTAAGCGGAGCTCTGGAGAGCGGAAGCTTTGGCATTAATAACTCTCTAATGAGAGGAAGCCTAAAAACACTCACACTTATTTGGTACCAGCAGAGCACTTTCTGCTGGATCAGACGATGTAAGTGGCAACACATGATCATCCTACTCCAGAAGTTCACCCTTATCAGCCGCCGACGAGCGCAAGAGATTGGCTGTTTCCCAATTCCCTTGAGAAAAGGGACAGACGAGAGCAAAGAAAAACGCTCACAATGAACACACTCCGTTTCTTTGAGAACAGAGCACACGTGCTCTTACCCCACACATACACATAGGTCGTGTGTGTCCACACTTCCTAAACATTTCAATCTCACACTTCAGAAACGAACCTCCCCCGAAGAAAAAAAAGAGGATGACATGTTCCACAGGCGCCCTTTTATTCCCGTAGTCGCTCATTTGTTTGTGTCATAGGCTTCCACCTGCCAATGTCAAGTGCATTGTGTTTTCTCATTCATGCTTCAGACACCGGTCACGCTGAAGGCATTCCCATAGCGCCCTCTAGAGGACGTAGCGTATAGTTCCCTATTCTCAGGGAACCATGGTTACATGTGTAACCTGAGACGTTATTACTTGTATGACATCTTAATATGTACGTAGCATACACCATAATGTTTTTGCACCGTATTCCTTTAATATTTGGCATGTTTGTGTGCTGCTGTGCGTCCCTGTATGTAATAAGCAAAGTGAACGCGGGTTGTGGACCCGCTCAGAGCCGCATTTTCTATATAACGCGCTCTTAAAAATAACAAAAAATAAATATTGCGCCACTGATTTTAGACCAGGTTTGAGTTGATCTATGATACAGTCTATTTTCAGTTCCTCAAAATAGCAATGCGCCAACAATGCGCCTGAACACACCTCTTTTTTTTAGACCAGCATACCCATGTGTGCACAAATGGACGCAAATGCATTTGCTATTTAAACAACATGGCACAGGATGGTAAAATGAGAACTGCGTCGGGCTGAAACTGGCAAAAACATATGCGTCGGGTGTATGATAAAGCCCATAGTCTATCTACATTGTCAAGTTGCAGGAGTTGACACTAAGTCTTAAGCCAAAAAAAACCTAAAAAGATAGTACTGCAAGTTTTTGAGTTGTTTAACGCTTACTGCAAAGGTACTTAGGTTTTTCACCCTTAAGTGAAGGATGAAAAATAACGTTGCTTGAAGTATACAGAGCCTTTAAGAGATGCTTTTCTGCAAACACATAACTTAACATTTACATAGTATATGAAGTAAAGGTAAAATTTTTGTATTTCCATTTTACATGACTTAGTTGTTCAACTACAAAAAGATGCTCTCGTGTGCATCATACAGATGGAGAGAGATGCATGCAAAAAGTTGTTTATGTATGCAAGAAATTGGGACCTTATTTATTGTAACATTTCATATAAAATATTTTATATTAAACATATAAATGAATGTGGATGTGGTTCCAGTGCAGTAAGTGCTCAACTCCTGATCTGATCCTTTAATTTAATTATTTTACAACTCTGGACAATGTAGTTTATATTGCATATTAAACACGAATGGCCCTTTGTATATCATACATAATCCACTTATATTCAAGCTTGGTTTATTGCTGGTAAAATATCTGGGATGCATAACAGTGTGATATCTAGAAAAATCAGAAAGGTATTAAAAAACAAAACATGGCAACCTTTAAAATCGTAGTCCTATTCCCTGTCAAAACAAATCTTTGATCAGTTCATGTGTACAGAAGCCAAACAAAATATGGCGACATGTCAATAATATCAAACCCTCAGTTATGCTTGTCAGGATTTGGGCTCTGTACACAGCTGAGACATTTTTCTAATTATCATCTTTTGGAAGATTTCGGCATGTGTTAGCAATGGATGCAAGGATGATTGTCTCTTGACATGATGGTCACACTCTTCGTGTCTGTTTTTCTCCACAGTCATTGATCCCAGGACCAGGGCAGACTTCCTAAAATGTAAGTCAGTAAGAAAACAAGCAGAAAAAATATGTGTGTTTGTGTTCTTAAAGTAGAAGAAGAAAGAAGAATTTTATAACTGATTATGTAAATGATGATAAAGCTGTACACTGAGAAACTGCTAAAATATATTGAGCATTTACTTTGCTAATATCAGTTAAGATACTTTAAAAGAACAAACAGATTAATAATTCCTAATTCTGATGTGTTTTATTTCCATCAGATTCCCATCAGCTCACTCTGGATCTGAACAGTGAATCAATTCCTCAGTCTGTCTGAGAGCAACAGAATGATTAGATACACTGTAAAATTTCAATCATATGCTGATCATCCAGATAGATTTGATGGTGAGTGGCAGGTGTTGTGTAGAGAGAGTGTGAGTGGACGCTGTTACTGGGAGATTGAGTGGAGTGGGAGAGAAGTGCGTACATCATTGTCATATAAGAGCATCAGCAGGAAGGGACGGGGTAATGAGTATAGGTTTGGACTTAATGATCAGTCCTGGAGTTTATTCTGCTCTTTCTCTGGTTACTCATTCTGGCACAATGACATAAGGACTGTTCTCCCTGTAAAGCCCATCAGCAGGAGAATAGGAGTGTATGTGGATCACGGTGCAGGAACGCTGTCCTTCTACAGTGTCTCTGACACAATGAGCCTCATCCACACAGCCCTGACCACATTCACTCAGCCGCTCTATCCTGGGATTGGGATTGGTTATTTTGAATCATCAGCGAAACTGTTTTGAAGAATCAGAATAGACTGACCAGAGATTCTACCCATAATGCTTTGAGCTGCATGATGAATCCGTAACATTGAGATGTTATAAAGTATCTTCATCATAAGGAAAATATTAATTAATATTAACATGAATTAGAAATCAGGGTGTGAGTGTGATGATGTGTTTCTGGGCTTTTCTCCAACTCCATCATTTGTGCTGATGGAAATCAGTCTAACATCAATCATTTATTACTATAAAACTCAGTCTTATATCTTATAATTAATTTGATTTTACTCTGTTGTTTGTAATAAAACAATGTCAAATTATCTTGAGATGAATGTGTGATATGTCTGAATGCTGTATGAATAAAATTGATTCCTCAAGACTGAAATCCGCTTTAGTTTCTGACATTATCAAATATATCAGCATTTAATCAAATATATTTTATTATAACCACAGTAAAAAATATTAAATTATTATGGGATCTCCTTCAGTGAAAGATCCTGCCAGAATATTTATTTTCTAAAATATATTTTTTCTTCTGATTATTAAAATGTTTTAAAGTATATTTACTGAACAAAAATCAGTTATTTTATTTACAAAAAAGTGTAATGTGACCATCCTCCAGGTCCAGATGGTTTACCAACTGGATTTTAAGTCTTTTAGAGACCAAATTTTACCATTGCACTTTTAATGCATCTTTTATAAGGGGGGGGTGTGACATAAAAATGGCACTGCACAAGTGCCTGGACAATGCATCAATCAAACCATTGGACAGACAACAATTGTTATTAACTTATTTTATTGTCCAAATAGTCTGTGTGTGTTCCCTTTTCATTTTTTCCCCACAAAATTCGGTCTAAAAATAAACCTCAGTATATAGTATATAGCCATATTCTCATCTGAATAAAGACAAAATAATTTAAATGTGAATGTGTTCTTGGGCATTGCAAAATAAAATAATAAATACAAGACTATCACGCAGAAATTTTGGTTATTCAATACAAACAGATGTTTATTATTATGTTTACTCTTAAAATTCCAAGTGTCAGAACGATAACATTATTAAAACCCCACATTTTAGCATTTACCTCTCTGTACTGCAGACCATCTGGGAAAGTGATTATGCCTTTTAATCTTTGAAACAACAGGAAGAAACGTAATTTATTAATAATAATAATAATAATAATAGTATTTCCAAATTGTTAATTGTATGCTATTTTATTAAAGTTATTCAACAATTACCAGATAAGATCCAAAGAGGGAACACAGTCCAAAGAGTAGGCAGGCAAGCAGAGAGATGACAACAGGCTGAAGCAGAGATGGCAAGACAGCACAAGACCGGAGGAATCAGAACTCTCAAAGTACAACAGTCTTTACACCCAGCTATCTTAGGCATCGCACCGGTTGAGAGTGAGTGGCCCAGGAAGCACTGCCTGCAGGACAGGACTGGAACCAACAAGAGACTGCAAACAAGATAGCATAGAACTAATGCCAGATAACTTTTGAAAGAATAGGCAGAGACTACTTAAGTCAGATAAAGGAAAGCTGAAAAAACAAAACCATAGCAAGGACACTCAAGGAACCAAAGGATAAACAGGACACGTCTAGAATAATCTATTTGTAGATATAGATTGAGTAATATGCATAAAAATACAATTACCCTGCCTCATTGTCTGATGTATTTAGTTAATATATTATGTCTAAGAGTGTATTATTTTGTTTATTTACTGGGAAGGCCTCGTACAGGGAAATATGCTACATGTTGTAGAGGAAATCAAACATTTGTCCTGTTGCAAGTATGTATTTACTTTTTATGTAATACCTTTGTATTGTAGCCAAATATACATGATATTGTATTTGTTTAATTAAGTGGTTCATTAAGAAAGACACCACATTATATTGTATTTGTTTTATTGAGAAAGTAGTTTATTAAGAAAGACATCACACATGTTATGGTTTTAAGCATTTGTTGAGAATTATTTTTTATAACATGTATTAGCAGGAGTATAGCAAGAGATTAAACATGTATTAACAAGAGCGCTGAGGAAAAAATAAGGTGGACAGTACTTCAGCTGGTGTGATTCAGATGAAGAGTAGAAGACAGCAGAGCAAAGAATCCCCAAAGGAAGAAAAATGTGAAGATGCACAGCTTTTATAAACAACTTCTGAGGGGATTTCCAGTATGTCATAAGACAATGGGATCCACCTGCTGTCTATAAGTCAAGTGTGATGATGAAATCAGATGCTGCTTCGAGACCACCTGAAGAGCTCTCTGGCACCAGAAACATTGCTGATATTGCCTTAAGCAAATAATTTTTTCATATTGATACTTTATTTAATACTTATATACAGTAGCTGAAGAATATTTGTACTGCTTACTTATTAATTGTAATAATAGATAGGACATATTTTACTTTCTTTACCTAACCTGAGAATAAATTAAATGAGGTAGAGGGTGTGGGAAATTTAGCACCATAAAACAAGTGGCATATAAATACGTGTGAATTTACCGGAGTGCTGATTTAAAGAGCTTGTGCTAACATACCCAAGTTCCAGAGTTTGGTCCTTATCCTTAAAATCTTTTATTAGAATTAAAGCAGGAGATAAAATAGACAAACATTTCGGCTATCTGCCTTCGTCACTGTGCCAATTCTTTGTCTCTCAAAGGTTATATAACAAACAACATGCACCAGGTGATTCTAGTTAATCAATCAATCCATAGTCTCCCTCTAACATCAAGTATTAAATAGCAACAATGGTACATCAGGCAAATAAAATGCTGTTCATAAATATATATACTGTAACAGAGGTGGCCCTGAGAGTAGGAACAAATAAATGTATTACTCAATACTTTAGTTCGGGCGCCAGACATGGTTTAAAACCTGTCAATAAATACATTTCCGGATAACTCATTAAAACCACCAAAGTACATAAGAAAGTCTTAAAGGGGAAATCAATCAAACTACACATACAATACTCTGCATATGCTAATTTATTATGTGGCACAACCACGTGTCAAATACACACCCAAGATGCCTTGAGTCGATTTTACATTTTGCTTAACCACACCATATAAACCAGGGAAGGGGAAAAGAAGTAGTAAAATAAACAACAAAATACAAAAGTAAAGACTGAGGGAAAAATGAGTAAGGATTACAGTGCCGTTTCCTCAATGCCGATTTCACTTCCGAGAAACCTTAAGTTTCAGACACAGTGGAGCCCCTCTCTATACCCCAAATGTGAGAAAAGAGAATAGCTTGATCAGAGCAACCCTTAACTATTAGAATTTACAACTCAATTTCAATTTTCCACATAAAAAGCAAAGAAAAATATACAAATGTGCAACGGGTTCCTTTGCATGACATGCATAGCGTGTGTGTGTGTTAGCGTTTTTAGAAAGAGTACATGGCGTGTGTGTCGCGCGTATGCATTTCCCTTATACCGCGTGCACACGCACGTGCGATCCTCAGTCTCACCAGCACTCCTCCACGCTTGCCACATCTCTTGATACGTTTCCTTCTGTATCGGAAACAATCCATGAGCCCGCACCAGTCCTCCACGGCACACTCCATATACGGGCTCATACACATGAAGCGAGCTGACTCGGTGCACAAGCAGTGATATAAACAGGACAAGAACAGATAACACGTAGGACACAGACAGCAGACAGCATGCCGAATTCCACACAGGCGCCATCTTGACAATTTGACAAAATTAATGACTCTGTGGATGATGGTCATCATCTCCTCCACCACGTTGTGACCAGTCCTTCAGACCGTTGCAAGTGACATACTGAAGGTGTATGAAGTGAACCTGTCGGTACTGAAGGTGTCTGAAGTGAAGGTACCCTGTAGGACGCTCCACAGGCAAGCCAGTATACAACCAGAGCTTCAGTTTCATGGCTCTATCCATTTATTTTTTTGCCAGGGCAGCATCTGGACCAGCTTGTTCCTGTTTTAAATCATCTCCAGAAATAAACTTGACCAGGATAGAGGTACCTGGTCATTGTTCTGTGAATACCTTCGAGTGGGACTTTGTTCCTGTTAAAATATACAGATATTATATACATTTTTAATGTTTTTACTGTTGTTGTTTTATATATTTATTATATTTATTGCTTTTTTAAATGTTTTTTAATATATTTAGTGTTTTTTAAACTATATTGTCCAAAATTATAAACGCAGCACTTTTTTTCTTTTTGCTCCCATTTTTCATGAGCTGAACTCAAAGATTTAAGACTTTTTCTATGTACACAAAAGGCCTATTTCCCTCAAATATTGTTCACAAATCTGTCTAAAGCTGTGTTAGTGAGCACTTCTCCTTTGCCAAAATAATCCATCCACCTCACAGGTGTGGCATATCAAGATGCTGATTAGACATCATAATTATTGCACAGGTGTGCCTTAGGCTTGCCACAATAAAAGGCCACTCTAAAATGTGCAGTTTTATCACACAGCACAATGCCACAGATGTCACAAGTTTTGAGGGAGCATGCAATTGTCATGCTGACTGCAGGAATGTCCACCAGAGCTGTTGCCCATGAATTGAATATTAATTTCTCTACCATAAAGGCATCACAGAGAATTTGGCAGTACATAAAACTGGCCTCACAACCACAGACCACGTGTATCCACACCAGCCCAGGACCTCCACATCCAGCATCTTCACCTCCAAGATCGTCTGAGACCAGCCACCCGGACAGCTGCTGCAACAATCGGTTCGCGTAACCAAAGAATTTCTGCACAAACCGTCTCAGGGAAGCTCATCTCTCTGCATGCTCGTCGTCCTCATCAGGGTTTTGACCTGACTGTAGTTCGTCGTCATAACCGATTCACATTCTATGGTGTCTGGCACTTTGGAGAAGTGTTCTCTTCACGGATGAATCTCGGTTTACACGGTACAGGGCAGATGGCAGACAGCGTGTATGGCGTCGTGTGGGTGAGCGGTTTGCTGATTTCAACGTTGTGGATCGAGTGGCCCATGGTGGCGGTGGGGTTATGGTATGGGCAGGCGTATGTTATGGACAACGAACACAGGTGCATTTTATTGATACTGAGATAGAGATACTGTGACGATATACTGAGGCCCATTTTTGTGCCATTCATCCAGGACCATCACCTCATGTTGCAGCATGACAATGCACGGCCCCATGTTGCAAGGATCTGTTCACAATTCCTGGAAGCTGAAAACATCCCAGTTCTTGCATGGCCAGCATAGTTCTTGGCGAGAACTATGTTCATATGTTCATATGAACTATGTTCATAGTTCTTGCCCAGTTCTTGGCGAGGCCGCGGTCTCGGGGTTTGGCTTCAGCAGCAGACAGAGGCCTTGTAGCTTCTCAGTAGTCACCGGCGAAAGCTTATGTTTGTACACACATTTCCAGAAGGCTCTGGCGATCATAGATGTGTTTACCTGATGATTTAGAGATAAAGTGAGACAGTTTGAAGATGAGGAGACGAGACTAACAAACATAAAAACACAGTTTTTGGGACCCGGAGTAGCCGCTGCGTCCGAACGTGCCGCCATCTTAGTTCAAGTTCATTAAAGACCCATCTCTTCAACCTGGCATCTCTTCAACCTACTTACTGGAGTTCAACATTAACTGAGCCGCAGCCACACACCTGACTCGTGTGTGGAGTAGGTGAGATGAACTGGGAAAGCAGGCAGTGGGCCAAACCACTGTGAGGAAGGGGAGGGGGAACTCAACTGTTTCTAAAAGCATTTTTGGTGTTTTTTTTCTACTTACACAATTATTTTAGGTATACATACATATATTTTTCACAATAGAGAGTGCGATTTTTTTAAATATTTTTTTTGGGGGACAACCCTCGGATGGGGGGGGACATGTCCCCTCCGTCCCCCCCGGGATTTACGCCCATGCAGGCCGGGGCCTCAGTGTTGCACTGAAGTCACCCGGCCCAAAACTCAAGGCACGAATCGTCGACTGAAAATGCCTGCAGGTCTCCCACCCTCTTGATCGAGACCAACGCAGTCAGGAGTAGGGTTTTCATAGACAGATACTTCAACTCAACTGACTGCAAAGGCTCAAAGGGGGCAGTTAGTAGGGCTCTTAGAACCAATGCCAAATCCCAAGAGGGTAGGGAGGGGGGCCTAGGAGGATTCAACCTCCTGGCCTCCCTAAGAAACCTGATAACCAGATTGTGCTTCCCCACCGACTTCCCCTCTACGGGGTCGTGGTGAGTGGAAATAGCGGCCACATAGACCTTAATGGTGGAAGGGGACAGCCTACGCTCCAACCCTTGTTGCAATAAGGAAAGCACAGCTCTGATCGAAAATCTCCGGGGGTCCTCCTGGTGGGAGGAACACCATTTGTCGAACAGGTTCCACTTCAGAGCATAGGCCTGTCTTGTGGATGGTGCACGTGCTGAAGCAATAGTGAGTGCTACCTCCTGGGGTAGGTCACCTAGAACCTCCGCGTCCCATCCAGGGACCATAAGTGGAGTTTCCACAGGTCCGGACGCGGGTGCCAGAGGGTGCCCCATCTCTGAGAAAGCAGATGGCAACGGCAGAAAGCAACGGCACCCCCGCCGGCTGCGGAGTGCTTGAGGGGTGAGGAACTCCACTTGGGGAAGCCCTCACCGTAATCCTCAAATCAACTCTGACTCTACCAGATGCTGTGTCGCCCCGGGTGCCAAGACGAACACCAGATCGCGGCAGAGGGACCCCGCCATGTTTGACATAGCGGAGTCTATTGCGCAACTCCAAGATGGTCATGTCCCCACAAGAAGAACATGAACCATCCACGAAAGCCTCTTCAGCGTGCTGAATGCCCAGACACGTGAGGCAGCGATCGTGACCATCCTGAGGCACCAGAAACCGACCGCACCCAGAAACGCATGGGTGATAAGACATATTTAAAAAGACGCGATCACCCGTATTACTCTTTTAGAGAATTTGCTCTTTTCAGTGCTGAAGCACGCAGGGGAGCTGGCCACCGCACACTCCTAGTGTGACTGTCTTCACGGGAACTGCTTTTCTCTCCTGTGAGACCGCGACCACCGCTGCTGCGCTGTAACGCCCGCACTCGCTCACTGTTCTCACTCGCAGAACAGTATATGCCAGAATAGTTTGTAAATAACTTTTTGTACTAATTGTACAATTATTGTATAATAGTGTCTATATATTTTTCTACAGCATATAAAATTTACCAAAAAAGTTAAATCTGATCTTAAAAGTTAAATTCAACAAATGTTCATTTATAAACACAGCTGTTAATGCCATACCTTTCGGCATTTCTTCTTACATGTATTTTACTTTTGACTGTTTTCTCTTGTTGTTGTTGTTTTTAATAAATATTTACCTTTTGATAGTAATTCTTTGCATGTAAAAAGTGATTTTAATACAACCCATTGCTGGTTTAGTCCCTTTTTGACCCAGCACCGTGTGGTTGCCAAAATAACCCAAATTGGGTTGTTTTTAACCCAGCAGTTTAGTGCACTTTTGTAGTATATATTTTTTAATATGCATCAGTATATAATATGCATAGTATATATGTAGTCATACATGTTCCATGAATATATTACAGTATATTGAAAAACATATAAGCACAAGTTTCCCATATATAGAAATGCATTATTTAATATATTGCATTATATTTTCTAAAACATTCCAATATATTTTTGTTTTTATAAGGGAACATTTATTTGAATTCACTGTATTGTGGAGGAGTGTCTGCAGGCTGGTGATGGATGGGAGAGCTGCTGTCCAAAGGTATCTACAAGAGAAAAAAACACTATATGATCAGTTTAATGATTAGTTTGTTATTGATAATATTATGTAACAAGTATTGCACCCATTACCTAGTGCCTTACATATTTCCAGTACATGGACACTCAATACTAAATTCAAATTTCTAATAATATATATATATATTTTTTTTTTACTCAAAGTCCAACTAAACTGGGTTTACTTACCCCTGAGCCGTTAAGACCATGAACGTTAATGGGCCTGTTATCATAGGGCTGTGGAGGTAGAACTTGAGGGACATATTGCACCTTTGGGTGATAAAAATGTATATGTAATGTTTTATCTCTTCTTACAGTGAGATGCCAGAAATGCATCAGTATTACAGGTTTAAATTTGTGACCATACAGTAAAATAAAAATTGAATTAAAGCAACTGAAACCTTAAACTCGTCTTGTGGTTCTAAAATGCTGAGTATGAGGTGCGAGGTGGATTATTTTGAAATTAACAGGTTTGTTGGATTATATTTTTAGTTCAGGAGAAGAAAATGTGTCTATCAGAAAAAACACACAGGTTGAACTCAGGCCCGAAGTCCAAGGATAGCCTGAGAACTCAAATATTTCACATGTGGCCTAGCAAATTTATCCACCCTGTTATACGACATAGAACAACATGCTAGAAGAAGATTAACATTTTGGAAAATCTGAATAGAAATACAGCAGATCTATTTAAAAAACAAATAAATAAATATTTTCATGTCCAGTATGAACTGACACAACAGGGTGTACTTGTTATGTTTTAGACTACTAAATAATAACAACAGGAATGACGAAGGATAGAGGCTGGCTGCAGATGTTTTACAGCGAAGTCACTTTGGAGGACCTTTGGCCTGCTTCGGATTGACGGTCAGGCAAGAGTGTTTCTGTGGCTCAGTGGTTAGAGCATTGCGTTAGCAGCGCAAAGTTTGTGGGTTCGATTCCCAGGGAACACACATGCTGACAAAACATGTATAACCTGAATGCACTGTAAGTCACTTTGGATAAAATCGTCTGCTAAATGCATAAATGTAAATGAGACGGCTGGTAGCAAATCATTCTAAACAGACAGAGCTGGCATCCCAGTAGATATGGATAAAATGGAACGAGCAGTTTCAGAACCAAGGGATTTAAGTCTAGAGGTGTAGAACAGGGGTGGCACTAGGATGCTGATTCTACCATCCGTATGATTAGGATTTAAAAAGGGCAAACATCACCAGTAAGTTTGAGTGACATAAATTATTGGTTTTATACATAAAATATATAATACCATAAATTGTATTTTAAGTATTTAAAGAGAATAAGTACATGTATATAGTATACTAACACTCAAAATTGCTCATTTAGAAATATATGTAACCTTTATTTCAAGGTGAAGCTGAGACAAAAGGATTGGTAACATAGGAATTTGTCAAGTGCTTTGGAAAGTTTCTTTTGTACTATAATTAATTTGTGTTGATGAGATACATATATGCATGTAAAACTATGTCGCACAAAAGCTGATTTAAATTTTATGTAATAAGTTTTTAGGGGTACTAAATTCACAGTAAATGCTGTTTATCACAAACTCCATCTCAGGGGGTTCAGTTGACACACACACACACACAAAACGTTTGAGAACTCCTTTGCCTCATTACTCACCTGAGGAGGACAACAGCAGGGGTTGGCTTTACAGGCGAATGCTGACAGGGAGATGGAGATGGTAAACTCAAGCAAGGCGAATAACAACAATACACCACTGATTCCCCTGAAGAGAGTCTGAGAGAAAATTCAACATTAGCACAAATAATTATAACAAAATAAATGATAATGTCTACTCACACTGGTACATTGAATGCTCAGCAGTCAATAATCTACTATCCCTGAGGTTCATATAGTAATATAAAACATTTAGGGACAGATTTTCTAAACAGGGCAAATTAGCGTGAGAGCACAATCCCATAAATGTTTTGTGTGTGATCTACTGACAAAGAGCACATTAAAGAACACAGGCACAACATCCAATTTCCATAATGACCAATGTAATCCAATCCAATTAAAAAGGAAAAACCTACAAATGCAAATATAATAAATGTCAGCCACAAATATAACCGTGTCCTTTTCACTGATGTTTCTGTGTTTCGTCTTAATTAAATCCTGACAGTAGTTTTTAACGCCAAAATGATTTGCACTGTCACAAGCTGCTAGTAAATCTGGCCCTTATAGGTCAAACTGGACTGAGTTTACAATAAACATATAATGCAAATGACTTCTTGCATTGTAAATGATCTACAAACTGCTACTGAAATGCCAGATAAAAAGACTGGACAGAAGAGTGCAGATTAAGGCTTGTGTACTGACCACACAGTGAACTTATTGTAATTAGTAAATAAAAGTTTAATTTCCTCTTAGACACAATTTGATGTTAAATGTGAATATAAAAGTTGATGACATACCTTATAGTTTGTCTCTGAAGAATAACAGTTATAACCGCTGCAGTGAAATGCATGACTCATTGGTCCTGAAGCCAAATCCACTGAAGTGAAAATAATGGCGATGAATGCGGTTAAAGTACTGAAAATGTTCATTCCGAGTGAAGCCTTCACCTGTAGACAGAAAAAAAATATTAGGAAATTAGCAAGAACATTAAAACGTTGTGTTAACATGTCACGTTTGATGGCATAGATGGAAAAATATATAAGTGATAAAAATATACTGACAAATGAATAAATAAAAATATAGCCTCAAACAGCAACTATACTGTTAAAGGCACTTAAAGAGGACAACTTGAAATCCTTTCTCTTACTGTTAGTCAAAAAATGCTCTGTATAATTTTTGTACAGTAGTTAGATCGATTTTCGGCATCAACAACAGAATATATAGATCCTGTGCCAATTAAGCCCCCATTTAGTGTTTGTAATGCTGAAACGATTTGAATGGGACGACCATTAAAGGTTACGCTGCAAAAAAGGCTTGTCTTACTTAGTATTTTTGTCTCGTTTCTAGTAAAAAATATATAAAAACAATCTTAAATCGAGATGCATTTACTAGATAAGCAAGATTATGAAATGTGGGTTAATTAATTAGGTTAATTTTGCAAGCAATAATTGAAATTAACTGGCAGTGGGGTAAGAAAAATAATCTTAAAACAAGATTTTTTTCTTACCCCACTGGCAGATAATTTTTAATATTTTAAGCAAAATTCACATTTTAAAAAATTTGCTAAATTCCGCATCTATCAGCGGATCCCTAATATCATCTGCTCATAGATGGATCATCTGATAGGAGGAACACAATGGCCAATCGGAGGTTTTTAAGAATCCGCTCAACAGTGCTCAAAATGCTTGCGGGAAATGCTGGAATGGTCGATGTCTTGTTTTAATGAACATTTTGTGAAAAATCAGAGCTACACAAAACACATCTTACACCATCATCCACTCAAAATTAGCTCCAGGCATTCAGATTTGACATGATTAGATCTTGAAATTGTATTGTCTAGTAGTCTTTTTATGTAGACATGTCATATTATGTTATGGCATCCACCACAGAAGATCCATAATAATTTAAAACTTTACTGATCCTACAGTGTTGAGTTGTAGCTTTGATGTAACTTTGATGCAATTTGATGTGAATTTTCAAAATATCTTGATAGTCTATGTTTATCAAGTTTCAATATGTTTTGTTATTGCGTTCAGGACATAAAGATTAATTTGTGAATAATAAGGGTTGCTGACTGTTTAATTCACTTATATCATCACAATGCTTTAATTAATCATATCATATTATTATTGCACCACCTAGAGTTGGATTGATGCAGATGTTTGGGACCTTCCTGACAAGTTTAGGGTCTTTATGAATTATGGTCACCCAAACATTATGGTGGTTCTCAGTTCCAGTCCTCGGCTCGCTCACCACCGCTCTGCACATTTTATATGTATCTTTTATCACTTCAGACATTTGTTCTATTAGACCGTAAGTGCCCTGCGTAGTGGACATCACAGGATATTCCACCATGATTCCAGTTCAAAGGGAACGGATTGTTCCATTCAAAGTACGTTAACGTGTGCGAGGCGTGAATTTAAATTGTATTTATGTCACACTTCACACTTCTCTAGTAAGTTTCGTCTGTGTGTGAAAATGCTGCAGGATGTAACGTAGTGCAAATCCGTGAATTAATGTTTCAAAGTAAACTTCAACGGATTTCCCCTGCTCAGGGACCCTGACATTGGGAACACAGGGAGCTATAATGAGCTGGTTATCTAAATAAGAGATACATGTAAAATATGCAGAGCTGTGGGTCACCAGGACTGAAATTGAGAACCGCTGGTTTAGACCCTTAAAAGTAATAACTGCTGTATACATACCAAACACAAACTGGAAGGTGAATTAATTTTATTTTCTGCAGAAATGCAGAGTGCGCCTGCTGTAATGTACTGAGAGGAGAAAAAGGCAAAAATTAAGGCTTGCGTTGGAATATGTAGCTTGTATCATAAAAGACAGAACAGTTAATTGTATAATAGTTTCTTACGATGATAGATCCCCAGAAAGGAAGACCAATAATGACAAAGATGGACTGTGTATAAACTGAAGACACAATACCAAACAGGAGAGTCAGCACACCGATCATTATCTGGACCGTCTGTGAGGGACAAAAATAATACAGAAAGTGTGAGAATGTACAGTCCGAGTCAGACAAGATTATTTCATAAAGGGAAACAGTTTAAAATATACAATATCAATTTATGGCAGCTGTAGTTATGGATTTATGATTTAACGAGAAAAATAACCTATAACATATATATTCTGCAGGTGTGGAACTAGCATTTGCATTGTATTTCCTAAAACATTCTTCTCTGTGACTGATACACTGTAAAGTTTACTATTTTACTCTGTAAATGATAAACCTGATCTTATACTGGTGTCTTTCCGGCACTGTCACCAAGACAATAAGTCACATTCTTCAATAAAAATTATGCTTTGTTAGTGTGTGTAGTACTAATTTATAATCTGTTCAAATACTTTTCTCACCTCACACTGACATGCAAAAATAAAAACCAATTGTCTGTTCATGTGACTTTTCTCACCCCAAGGGCTTTCGGTTCGCCTTTCAGAAACGCCTGAAGTCCATGAAGAGGTGAAGCTCCAGCCACCTGTTGTACATAAACAGGCACAGGACCATTTGTCACCGTCGTAACAGGTGTTGTTTGTGTTGGTGATTGAAACTGGATGACGAGCGTTGAAGAGTTCACGGGTATGACTGTGCTGGACATTTTGGTTTCTGAATCTCCAACGGACCTGTACAAAATCATAGTAAATCAAAACATGTAAACGATGTGATTATGAAATAGATTTTAATCGTATATAACACACAACTCACGTATACCTATTTATAGGTATATTTATATGCCTAATTAACATTTAAGGTATTTAGCAGATGCTCTTTTCCGAAGACATCTACAAAAGTGACCTGGCTGCCATTATAGATACACTTATTACCAAATAAATGAATTATTTTTATACCATTTTAGTTAAAACAACAACAACACTCAAACATAATGCAAATATTTTTTATGAAGGTAGTCAGATGTAGTGTAATATATTTATTTAATAATTTAATGAACATAGTTAATATTTCAAATAGCCACATCAAACAAGTTCCATAATATTCAGAGGAGCTCGCAATTTTTAGAAAATGGTCATATATTTCCCGCAGATTTTGAGCCTAGACACATGTGACGACATTGTTTCCATTAACCAGTTTCAATTATCAACACTGCCTGTATGCTGAGTAAAAAAGGCTGGACGAGGAGCAAGACAAAACGAGGGAATAACGTAAGAAGGAGCTCATCCTCACAAAGAAAAAAAAAGAGAAACAAATAAGCTTAATACAGAACTCATCCTTTATCAGTGTCAGCTTCACCTCAGTAAAATTATGTCATTTCCTCTGAGTCATACGCCCTAAAGGCTTATTGCACACATTTTATGTTGAGTTTTATGTAAACATGACAGGACTGACCGAAAACATGGGAACAGTTGTAAAATAACATTTGTTTCTAGAATTTATGTTTAATTTCATGTTTTTAGATGTGAATGATAACAACTTAAACTTGTTATTGATGGAGATTTTTTTCCTAGATAACAGTTGTTACCAAAACAAAACTATGAAAGCTGTAGGTCTACTTTTGGCGGAGGACAAGGACAAAGGGATTTGCATATTTTCAAAAGTGTTCTTAATAAAGAAAATATATATGAGAACCTAACGAATGACATATTCCTTTACAGAACAACTCACAGAAATCAACCATCAGTCAGTTTAATAATTTCTTTGGATGAAATACTTTTCATTCACTGTAAGAAGTCAAGGACAGATATTGTATGTCAGAATGATCGCTATGGCCATTCTAGTAGTTATATAATTCTGGTAGTTCTAGCGTAACATTATGCAATTGCAATGCAATTTTATAGCATTTTTTTAGATTTATATTTTCTATGATTTTATACAATTTGTTTTTTTTTGTATTTACAAACATTCAGAATTGTGTTAAACATTTATACTAAGAGCTGTGTTAAATGTTTCTACAGTTAAAAAGTTGTTTATGCATGTTTGTACAGTTTCCTTGCATCAGTGGCATGACTTTTTTAACACTGATTAACTAAAGTGTAATTTTAAAGGGGAAAGATATTTCATGTTTAAAAGTTTTTCACAGGTTTTGTTAACACATGTTAATCTACTTTCAATGTGTTAATTGTTGTAAACACAAGGTAACTGAAAGGTAATTTAGATCGATTTCTGGAATAGCTGTATGATTTCAACATGTTTGACCTTAACAAGTAGAGAAAATAATGCAGATAACAGAAAATCTAAGTTTAAATGGAACAGGTTTTTTTATCTTTAGACAAAATATGAAAGAGAAGAGCTTGCGTGTTTTTATGTTTTGTCATATACTTGATACATCAGGCTTTTATGAGCCTTTTTATTTTAAAAAAAATCATGTATTACAAATGACATAGTAGGCTTTAGTGATAAAAAGACAATACTTAAGTTCTTGAAATGTCATCTAATAACTTGATACCATATGCCATATAAAAGCTTCAGCAATTCAAGTTATGTGAAACTTTAAGTTGCATTCCTGCACCACACAAATTTGTATATAAATCATAAAAACAGAGCACAAAACATAAGCTATCATCAGTGTTCTCTTTTATAAATTAAATTACAATTCCGTCCCCACTCTCTCCCACTTCATTTACTGTACTATGTAATGTAAATATTAAACAAATAATAGGCCTAATTTGTTTGTGAACATAGACCATCTACTCTCACTACTAAGCAGGAGAGAACCAAAAACATAACAGTTAACTTCAATGTGATTCATAATGGGTTCGAATTCACAGAAATGTATAATAAATCAATTTAATGATAAACGTTAGCTATTGATAAATTGACTCCTTGAGTAAACACCTCGTAGTAAACTCGACTTAGCAAACATACATCTAACATTGTGACATTTATATGACTGCATCATATTATAAGAAGAATACTTGACTTACCGATTATTAAGACAGAACTTGTAAGCTTTTGTTTACAGCGATCTTATCAGATGACGAACTGGTTCTTCTGGTTTTGATTTACCTGTGAACCACCTGTAAACGCTCAAAAGACAAGCCCCATCCCGGCTGTGATTGGTCCATTCCGACACTAAAACGGCTGTGATTGGCTCATGTCTGGTTGAACGCACCTCTCGTCCTTATGAAGTCACCTTATATATAAATTAAACACGTAATAAATACAGAGTGATTCATGGAAATAAGCGACTGGATTACAGTCAAACACAGCGGATATAAAGATGTGCAGGAGGAAATATAATGTTTACTAATGCTGTACATGACCAAAACTCTGACAATTCTCTTACACAATCATTACTGGATGACAAGATGTATTTTTATAATTTTATGTTCTATTCTTTATAAATTACACACACTAAAATTCGTTTTGATATAGAACGACACAACTATTTTCATCATTGTGACACTGGCAGCTCAGTAATTATGAACATGCTCATGATGTTGCCTCAAACATTTATTTAAATAATACATCATACTTGCTCAAAATGGCAGTCACGTTGATTTTTGGTGTTTGTTTCTTGAAAATAAGATTTCTTCTCCAGAGTCCAAACAGATGACTGTTTGACTGATGATGACAATAGTCTCCATTTACAATTTTTTTTTTTTAATCCAATATTATATTTGCTGTGCATTCATATCTGATCATGTCTTTTGAACTTATTTTTATAATATATATGTTAATAATTCATATAAAGGGAAAAGGGGGCTTTTTTGTAATCATGCAAATATTAAATGTACAGGTCCTTTTTTTAACCACAGTCTCATATAAGACTTTAAAGTATAGTTTTCTGTAGACAGACCATGTTTTAAAATGTTTCAGGCACTTACTGTGGCACCGATGATGATGTAAAGGACATAATCTAGTGAATAATGATGCAAACAATGCAACATGCAAAAAGAGTCAACCTGCAGAGGTGAACGGGAAGATCTGAAGTCTGGAGTTCAAGATCATTGTATCTGGTAAGTGGTTTCATTGTAAATCTGCATAGAATCACCTTCACATAGAATTGATCACGTTAAAATGGTATTGCAGGCTCAGTCAAATCAAAATATATGATTCTACAGGGCTGTTTGAATGGTTGAATCTGATTGGTTGGTGGATGTTCTAAGGCGTGCAATTTTTTTTTAATTTAAGCAGCTTTCTAATACTGTACTACTGATATCTTTTTTGTTCTCCACAGCAAAATGTCTTGCAGGTCAAGGAGGTTGAATAATTTTGATTGCAACTGTATATCTATATATGATGAAGAATATTATTGAATGCATACATTACAATATATATATATATATATACAGTATATACATATATTGTCAAATTTATCATTATCATCATGAAAAGCATCAACTCCTTATGTATTATTCAATATGTTGTAACATTAACACAATATATTATTCATTATATTTTTAATATACATTAAACAATTTAATATATTGACTGCTAATATATAATAAAATGTTTTTCTTTCGTGGTACTGCAGTCATGCAATGCTTTTGTGCAACACATTTTCCCACCGTCGATTACTTATAATGTCGTCTTCTATTTAATAAAAAGAGAATATGACAGCTAAGACTGACTGTGGCGAGGGGGGCGTGGGAAGGTGGAACGCGCTAAGGGGAGAGCGGGTTCTGAGACGAGCGGGGAAACGGTTGGCAAGTGAATGATAATTAACACCTGTATCTACTTTCAGTGATTGTCGGAGAGACATAAAAGGGCCCCGCCGGCCTGCAGGGGGACCGGAGAACCTTATGCTGAGAGAGAGAACACCAAAGAAGAAGAGAGCTAGAGAACACCAAAGAAGAAGAGACAGCCCCGGCAGTGTTTATGTTTTGTTCTGTTTTGTTTTGCCTTATTATTAAAACGCCGTTTGTGGCTCGTCACACCTGACTTCCTCGTCCTCCTTCCTTGATCCCCGAACCTTGCTACACTGACATCGCTTGATCACATAATAATTGCAGTTTTTTTGTAAGTAAATTATAGCAATTAAAGACTAGATAATGCATCATATTTTTTTACTTCGGTTAAATCAAGAATGCTGCATAATCATCCATGAATGGGGATAAGTTGTTTTGAACAACTATAATTGCTTAAAAGTAACAGCTCTTTGGAGAACTGAGCAGCCACTATGGACTGGAAGCTGAGGTCCAATTAATAACTATTTTGACTTAACCCATGATAAGTGAACATTACCGTGATAAGTTTTGGTATATTGCCTATTGTGTTTATATGGATGTTTTGATCACTTAAAAATAATTTCACCAATATTTTAGCCAATTGCACTGCCTCTGCATCTCTCTGCTCTCCATGTCCGAGGCAGAGGAAGGGCAGGCAGCTACACACACACACACACACACACATATGAGACAGAGTTGAGAGTGAAAGCAGAACCGAGGATGTGCAGTTTCCTAATTAAAAAAAAAAAGCTGCACAAAGAGTATGCATTCAAAAACAATCTTCATCATATATAGATATACGGTTGCAATCAAAATTATTCAACCTCCTTGACATGCACGATATTTTAGTAAAAAAAGGTATCAGTACAATATTAGAGAAAGTTTATTAATATGCATTTGAGTGATTCTGAGAACGTAACATTGATGAATCATGATAAAATTCAAATTGGCTCCATACGTTCATGTTCAAAATTATTCAACTCCCTAAAGTCAAATTTGGTGCAGAATCTTTTATTCTTTAAAACCACCAGTAAATGCTGCATGGAAGTGCTTAGAAGCTTCTGTCACATCTCTACTGCAATCTTGGCCTATTCCTCGCCTGAAATACGGTCACTGATAATCTTTGGTTTTCATTTTGCCACTGCTTTCTTCAAATTCAACCAAATATTTTCAATGAGAATTAAATCTGGAGACTGAACAGGCCACTCAAGAAGATTGATACCTGAACCAAGCATATTTTGATGTATACTTTGGGATGATTGTCTTGCAAGAAAGTCCATTGGTCCACAATTCCTGCCAAAATGGCATGATACCTCAAAGAATCCATGATGTCCTTCATATGGTCAGGATTTCCACTTAATACTACAGTAAAACAACCCCAAAGTGGACTAGCCCAGCTCCCAGTTTGACCATGCAGATGGTGTTCTTTTGCTTATAAACTTTGAATTTTTTGACCCAGACGTACTGCTAATCCATTCGCTTGTTAAGTGGTGACGTAATCACTGATAATCAGTGATTATCAGTGACCAAATGTTGAATAATTTTGATTGCAAGTGTACATGTGATAAAGTATGATTTATACAATAATACATTTCTCATATACATATACAATAATACATATACATGACTAAATCTTTATAGTCATGGCCCAATGGTTACAGAGTCGGACTTGTAACCCAAAGGTCACGGGTTTGAGTCTCAGGTCCGGCAGGGATTGTCGGTGGGAGGAGTGAATGACCTGTGCTTCTTATCCACCTTTTCAAGGTTTTATTCGTCACATACTCAATTATAGAGAATATAATCAGTAGTGAAATGTAAGTCAGGTCAGGTCCGCTCAATGGATAGTGCAAAAATATGTAACACAACACAAGAAAATATACATAAATATAGGTACAAAATAAAATAACAAAATAATAAGAAATAATAAAGATTACTTTACTTTTTAGTCATTTAGCAGACGCTTTTATCCAAAGCGACTTACAAATAAGAAAAAGTAACTAAAACTATAAGTTACAAGTCTATAAATACTATATATACACACACATTTAAGAAAATTGAGAAATTAAATAAAATGACAAATGCATACAACAACATTTCAAAACTTAACATTTAAATGAAAACAAAAAATAAAGCTAAAAACATTTCAAAATATTAAAACAACCAAAAGTATGAGTATAAAAATGATTCTAACATGACACTAAACCAAACACCCATATATATATATATATATATATATATATATATATATGGTATTTCATTTCCATGCAGTATGTTGAAGTAACGTTACTAAAATAAATACAATGTATTAAAACTAAAACTAAAGTAAATACCTATAAAGACATATGAAATTCATACATAATTTATGTAAAATTAAAATAGAGCAAACGGCAGTAGTTATCAGTAATCCTAAAAAAAGAACACTGTCAAAAAACACATGCTAACAAACAAAAACTTACACATAGTGAGAATTAGAAGTGAAATTAGATTAGATTACTAATGTGCAATAAAATAAAATGTGCAGAACAGTATACAGGTGCTGGTCATATAATTAGAATATCATCAAAAAGTTGATTTATTTCACTAATTCCATTCAAAAAGTGAAACTTGTATAATGTATACATTCATTCCATACAGACTGATATATTTCAAGTGTTTATTTATTTTAATTGTGATGATTATAAGTGACAACTAATGAAAAACCCCAAAAGGAAAGAGGACCTGGAGTATGGGTTTTAAACAGAACTTCTAAAGAGTGAAATTTATAAATCAGAAATTGATAGGTAATTGTTTTCAGAATTTTTTTTGTTATTCTGGTTGAAAGTCTCTTCACATCCTGATAGCAATCATTAAGTTAAGTGGTCTAAATGTATTTATCTGTATTTATATATTCTGTGGAAGGTGTAGGACCAAGAAATGTTCGTCCAATCAAAACGCTCGGTCCGAGCGTTTTAATTGGCTTTCCTACCTGCCTGTCAACGTATGTATTTGCATACCTCTGCGCACCCTGTTCGCGCAGACAGGATACGTCATCAGCGCGTTCACGCACGCTGTGCAGACAGAGCAAGAATGGCAGACAAACATCAACAACCCGATCTTCCTTCCTGGTATTGTAGTACTTTTACTAACTGTGCTATAAAGTTTTCTCACCGGTGAATGACACATGTTGTAGCCCAGCGGTTCCCAATTCCAGTCCTCGCGCCCCCCGCTCTGCATATTTTGCATGTCTCGCTTAGTTAACACACCTGATTCAGATAACCAGCTCGTTAGAAGAGAGCTACGTGCATGAACTGTGTTCCGATTGACATGCTCCCTACACAGTGTTCTTTGCTCCCTACTCCCTGAGCAGGGAAATCCGTTGAAGTTTTTCACTTCGGAACATTCATTCACGGATTTGCACTGCACAGCATCTTCACACACAGACGAAACTTACTAGAGAAGTGTGAAGTGTGACATAATATACCTATGTAAATAAATACAATTTAAATTCACATCTCGCACACTTTAATGCCCTTTGTATTAAAGAACATATACGCTCGCTTTGAACTGGAATCATGGCGGAATATCTGGTGATGTCCACTTCGCAGCTTAATGACTTACGGTCGAATAGAACAACCGTCGGACGTGATCAGATATACATATGAAATGTGCAGAGCGGGGAGGGCACGAGGACTGTAATTGGAAACCGTTGATGTAGCCTATTGTAGTAATTTAATGTTGTCTCTGGTATTCTGCTCTTTGAGCGGATGTGCATTCAGGAGGCGTGGCTTTGGACGGCGATTGCAGGGAGGGTAGGACGTACGTTTTCAGTGCTATCAGGCTAAAGTTAGCATTCTCCAAGATCTCCTATTGCACCTTTAATATACAGTAAACGACCAAGTAATAATCAGATTAAGTAAGGTAGAGTTACATAGCAACATTTTTTTTGATCAAATTGTTGGATTGTGCTGGATTGTGTTCATCGAAATGACCAGTCTAACATTTGCTAATCACTGCATCTTTGGCTGCATTTTTTTTATCAAGTTTTTGTTCTTGAAAATTCACCTGAATGAATGTGTAAGTTGTTCATTCCGTTCTGATGTAAATTTTTTGGTTCATGAAAGTGTTTTCTAAATGTTAGTAGGTTTTACACCTGCTTCCAAGCACATTGAAAAGAGATTGTAGAGAAGGAGCCTCCAGTAAAAGAGACTCTCCTAAGAAGTTATAATTGAATTACACCATGATAACACAAAATATAAGGAACACTTCATTTACTTAGACTCCTGCCATGCCAGATGTGTATTGCTTTTTTCCCCACCAACATTAAAAAAAAAGTGTTTTTATAAAACTAGTCCATCTCAGTCCATTTATTGCAAGTGAAGAGGTGCTACAATGTGAAAGCTCAAAAGCACAAACAGATATTGTTACATTAATCCTGAGCCACAGTGTTCCTGTGGCTCAGTGGTAGAGCATTGCGTTAGCAGCGCAAAGGTTGTGGGTTTGATTCCCAGGGAACACACATACTGACAAAAAATGTATAGCCTGAATCGTAAGTCGCTTTGGATAAAAGTGTCTGCTAAATGCATAAATGTAAATGTAAATGTAATCCATACAACTCTATGTGAATTCAGGGATGGGTTACTCTTATATTATAAATTTACTCATTTGGATTCATCTGAAGGTAGTCATGTGAATCTAGGACAGCATGAGTGTGAGTAAATTAAACAATTTGCAAGTATCCCTTTAAAAGAGTAACAAAAAGCCTAATAGACTTTTCGGTTTCCTTTTACAGATCAATTCAGAGTTTAATCGAATTACAAGCAAAAACCTCAAGCAAGAATTTTTCTCTGCACTCGATCAACATGCTTCACGATTTCTGGACATTTTTGAGAGCAAGAAAGGGGCTGTTGGAAAAACACAGAATTTCTTCAGCAAATCAAACCTGTGGTAAGCTTATCAATGCTTCTTTCTTAAACTAAATTATGTTACTGTCTTATTAACTCATTTCATATTTAATTTTATGTTATACATACACTGTAAAATGTAATTGTATCTTCTTTTTTTCCAGAGCACTTACATCACTGCAAAGTGCACAGCAGTTCTTCATGGCCTTCCACTCATTCTCGGAGAAGAAGCCTCTGACTTTTTTACAACAGCACTGGTGAGTACCTTTACTTTAACCCCCACACAAACATCACATATAGGCATTCAATTATGCTTTAGTCAACTCCTTAATTTGGACCAGATAATAAATTCTGCTTTTGTTTCACTTTTCTTAAATTTCTACAATGTACTTTAACAACAGTTTCGATTAGTTGTACGTAGAACATTGCCCAAGAGATGGTCCTGATTCTTTAGGTGACATATACTTTTGTGAGATTTCCCATTTATAATGTAACAAGAATTGTAATATTGCTGTTCCTTTTTTAAAAATTTAAAAAATTAGGACTGTGAATGTGACACCCCAGATTTCCATCGGGATACTGACTGTGATACCAGAAGATAGCCAGGATTCCCCACAAGCACTGCATTTGGAGGCTTCGTACACCACAATCATCTTGGAAGGAGTCATCGTGATGGATGATCTTGAAAATCTTCCAGATGCCATGTGTCTACTTTTTGGGCTGATATATGCCCTGAATTTGGAGTACCCTCCACAGCTCAAGAACACCTTTGATTTTATTCAGAGAGTGTTTCTTTCTCTTGGACACAAATCTCTGAAACCAAAACTACAGTCACTTAAAAACCTGCTGCTGGTGTAAGTTGAGGCTGTTTGAGATTGTTTTAAAGGGAAAGTTGAATCCCTTTAATCGTCTGGTTGCACAGAAGTTTGTCAAAACTTATTTTAAACTGTCAAACTTTGTTGAAAATGTTTTTAAACATTAAAGAATGTTTAAAAAATGTTATTGCTAGACATTTTTTTTTTATTGTAAGCACTGTTAAGACTTAAAGGTGCAGTGTGTAGTTTTTAGCGGCATCTAGCGGTTGAGTTTGTGAATTGCCGCAGCAGTGTCCGCTCCCGCAGTAGCCCTATCTATATTTCCCCACTGCCGCAGCAGTGTCCGCTCCCACAGGAGCCCTATCTATATTTCTTCACTGCCGCAGCAGTGTCTGCTCCCACAGGAGCCCTATCTATATTTCCCCACTGCCACAGCAGTGTCCGCTCCCGCAGGAGCCCTATCTATATTTCCCCACTGCCACAGCAGTGTCCGCTCCCGCAGGAGCCCTATCTATATTTCCCCACTGCCACAGCAGTGTCTGCTCCCACAGGAGCCCTATCTATATTTCCCCACTGCCACAGCAGTGTCTGCTCCCGCAGGAGCCCTATCTATATTTCCCCACTGCCACAGCAGTGTCTGCTCCCGCAGGAGCCCTATCTATATTTCCCCACTGCCGCAGCAGTGTCCGCTCCCGCAGGAGCCTTCTCTGTATCCCAACACCGCCGCAGCAGTGTCTGCTCCCGCAGGAGCCCTATCTATATTTCCCCACTGCCGCAGCAGTGTCCGCTCCCGCAGGAGCCTTCTCTGTGTCCCAACACTGCTGCAGCAGTACACGCTTCAGCAGAAGCCGCTTTTCTCTTTCAGATGCCGCAGCAGTGCCACTACTACAAGCGGCGTCCAGCATCCCGTCAGCCCTAAGCTATGCAAATTTTGGGGGGTTATCTAGCCCCACTTTGGCTGCTGTCCCACGATAATAGCATTTGGAGGAGCATTCCTGGTCCGGGCTAAATGCCGAGCTCGGACCCCTCTCCCCGGGCGGGGGGAGTACCCCGGGCTCGGGAATGATTACTGAGCACGGAGCCCTCTCCTCAGACAGCACGCCAAAAACGCATAACCCTTTACTCAGTTTATTAAATGTAAGTGTGAACTAGTGAACCTTGAGTCTGCTTAAAAACATGGGCAGGAATAAAGTTCATATTAACTTTGGTACACTTTGCAATTCATAAGAAAGCAATCCATCATAATTCACCAAAGTGGACCGCTATTCATGATGTTTCAAAATATGCATCTTTGGATACTCCTGATCACACTAATTATAGCATAAAGCGTTTCTTTTGCTGCTTGTCTCTGAGTAAATTCGCTTTGGAGAGCAGCTTGCATTCTTTGCGTCTCTTGCAGTGCATCTTCTGTGATTTGTTTGTAAAGTTCTGTTGATACAATAAATCCAAAGGGACAAATGCTTAAATAACATAATAAAACTGGCATTTTCTCCCCATTACCTTCATATAATGGAAATTAGCTGACACTAGTTCTAATGGTGTTCCCAATTCTGCTCCTTGAGGGCCAATTACTCCATACTTTACTGGTGATAATTGAGATGACTAGCCGTAACAAAGTGGTAGCAATTGGACAGGTAGGATCTGAACCATCTTAAAGCCTGCCCTTGAATACATAGAGCCAAAAAAGTGTTTGTTCACAGTATTTCTATTTCTTCAAGACATTGTGATGTCTGTTTCAAAAACTGACCACTGAGATGAACCTGTCTTGCAAAGTGCACAGTGCTTGAAAACATAACATTTCTGGAAATAAAAGAAATACATAACTGAACAAAAAATCTGGCACAGAGCCAGAAAACATAACATTTCTGGACTTCTGGAAATAATAGAAATACGTACAGCATTATAGATGCCATCCTGCTGCGTCCCAATAAAGATTCTAGAGCTGGGTTTTTTAGGCTGATTCAACGCAACTCCAAAAAGGAGGACAAATGAGTGTCCGGCTTAAGGTTGCGCCGGATGCTGGACAGGGGGCTTAAAATCCGTACTGTCTGGCCAAAATCCGGACGTATGGCCACCCTAGCTGCAGTGCGCGTCTGAAGTCTCGTTTGATGTGGATGCAAAAAATAAACCGGTTCCGGGTATTAATAAAGGTCTTTCTTGTCAAGAAAAAGGGGACAAAAACTGCAGGGTGGCCCAGCTTAGATCAGTGGTGGCCACGGCCACCCCTGGCCACCCTTGGCTCCGCCACTGCGGCCCTATCTATACACAGTAGCAGAGCAAGAGATAGGACAGATTTCTTTTGCAATAGGACGATAAATAATTGACTTGACGGAGCTCAAACTCAAAACATGCGTCAGCAACAAACAGGAAGTGAGAATAATTGTTGAATAAAGTACCAACGGCTCAGTCCCCCGCTCACCCCTCCCTTTAGAAAAGCTACGGTGGCCGATACATGGCTAAGATGCCGTCGTCATCGCCATACGCGCTCTGTAGAGCAGTTTGTCCATTTAGGGCTACTGTAGAAACATGATGGCGACTTCCATGTGAGGGGACCCGCGGTATATGTAGTTATAAATCGCTCATTCTAAGGTAATAAAAAAATAACAGTTCATTAAGTAAGGTCTTTATACTCCTCTGAAAACGTAGTTATGTATATTATATTGCATTTCTGTCTATAGATTATCCTAAATATTACACAGTGCACCTTTAAGCTAGTGTTGATTATTTTAAAAGGTCACCTGTTCAGTTTCAGGTCAAAGATTATCAAGCAGTCAGGATCCTTTTTTTTAGCTGCACTTAAGTTGCTTTAGGAGATTAACATGTGTAACGATGTGTTTTTTGTTTGTCAAAAATTGTTAATGCTACATTCAAAAAACTGTTTATAGAGTTGGGTCTTCTGACTTTGTTTGGTACGCTGTAGTACCTGCAGAGATTTAATATATAATAAACAATGTTAAACTTAAGTTCAGTTGTTGCTTTTTGTCTTAATTTATTGTTTTTAGTTTAGCTTACTTGGAATTTTTATGGCAATCGGTTTCCTAATATTTTCCAAATAATGTGAACACTAATAGAAAGTTAACTCAAATAATGATTTTAAGTCAACAGTACTTAAGTATACTTGATTAACAAGTTGTCTCTACAAATTGTGTTAAGTTACGCCAACTAAACATTAATACTCTACTTTACTTGGAAATTTTAAGGCAATCGGTTTCCTCACTTTTTCTAAAGAAAGTCAACTTATTACATTTTACAGTGTAGAGGATAAAAGAATATGGTGGGAGAACGTAAAATATGAAATAAAGACATTTTCAATAAGATAAAGTAAAACAATTCAGAGAGTAAACGGAGAAAGGAAAAAGAAATAAGGAAGGAATTAAGAGAAGAGGGAAAAAAAAGAGAGACCGAGATATACAAAAAATAACAGTCTTGGAAGAAAAATTAAAGAAAATGGAAGAGAGAAAATGCAAAGGAGCTAGGCTGAGAAGCAAAGCAAAATGCATTGTGGAAGAAGAGAAGTGTACACAATTTTTCTTTATTTTGGAATAAAGGAGAGGGAGATCAGGAGTAATGAAGGAAATAAAGGGGAACGATGGTAAAACAGTGAAGGGAACAGAAGAAATCCTAAAAGAAGTAAAATATTATTATGAGGACCTTTTTAGAACAAATAAGATAGATGAGAAAGAAAATTTGATTTTACTACAGCAAATTACTGTCAAAGTAGTAAAAGAAGATAAAAAACAATGTGACAAAGAAATAGAAAAAGATGAGATAATACAGGCTATAGAATTCTAAATGGAGGGAAAAGCCCAGGAATAGATGGACTGGGAAGTGAGTTATATAAGGCTTTTAAGGAAAAAATAAGTATAATTTTAAAATAAATATTTGAACAGATTTTTAAGAAAGGTGAATTATATCAGATGATGGGAATGGGGTTGATGAAGATAATATATAAAGGAAAAGGAGATAAAACGGTTTTAAAGAAATCTAGACCAATTACTATGCTAAATACAGATTTAAAATTTTTAGCAAAAGTTCTAGCTGATAGGCTGAAGTTATTACCTACAATAATAAAGACTAATCAATCAAATGGGGTAAAAGGAAGAGACATTGCAGACACAATAAGTAGTATAAGAGATTTAATAGGCTATATGAGAGAAGAAAAGAAGAGCGGATATGTAATCAGCCTTGATTTTGAAAAAGCTTTTGACAGAGTTCAACATAGTTTTTTATTTTCAATTTTAGAACAGTTTGGTTTTGGAGTAAATTTTATTAAATGGATAATTTTATACAGAGGAGCAATAGAATCACACACTCAATAAGACAGGGGTGTCCACTATCTGCACAGTTATACTCTTTGGTAGCAGAACCTTTGGGGATGGTAATAAATAAAGAAGAAAGTATACAGGGAATAGAACTGGAGAGGGGAATAGAAGGACAAAAATATTTCAATACGCTGATGACACGACAGTAATAGTTAAAGATATTGGAAGTGTGAGAAGAGTTATGGAAGAAGTAAGAAGATTTTGTCGAGGCTCTGGAGTAAAAAATAAATGAAGATAATACAGTTTGTATGAGATACGGAAAAGTACCAGTTTTAACTGAAAATGTAGCTTTTAAAGAAGTACAAGAAATTAAGATTTTAGGAGTGATTTTAGGAAAAGATGAAAAAAGCACAAGAGTTAAGTTGTGGGAAGAGATCATAGGAGGAATGGAAAGAAGATTAGTGTTTTGGAGATACAGGAATTTAAATCTAAAAGGAAAGATTTTATTTGTGAATGTTTTAATGTTATCAAATATATGGTATATTATGTCTGTTTCATCGATGGGCAGCACAAAATATAAAAAATATTTATTTAGGAGTTTCTCTGGGAGAAAAAGCCCGCCAGAATTGCATACAACACGCTAATTGGTTCGGTAGAAGAAGGAGTACTAGGTTTAGTAGATATTGAGCAAAAGAAAAAAAGCATGAGAGTCAAAAGGTATTTGAACGAATAAAACAAAAGCGATTGGAAAATAACAATGACACATTATTTAAACATACAGTATCTCACAAAAGTGAGTACACCCCTCACATTTCGGCAACCATTTTAGTATATCTTCTATTGTCTAAGAGACAATACTATAGAAATGAAACTTGGATATATTTTAGAGTAGTCAATGTGCAACTTGTATAGCAGTAAAGATTTACTGTCCTCTGAAAATAATTCAACATACAGGCATTATTGTCAAAAAAAGCTGGCAACAAAAGTGAGTACACCCTAAGTGATAACAGCTAGATGTCGTTTAACCATGCAAAGCCACATGTCCTATTCATAATGTTCATGTTTTTGTCTGCTTGACAGGACTATAACAATTTGTGTATCTTATATTAGAGCAGTTAAAATTTGGTGCTTTGAGTATCTCATACTGACCACTGGATGTTCAACATGGCACCTCGTGGCAAAGAACTCTCTGAGGATTTGAGAATTAGAATTGTTGCTCTTATTGTGTTATTTTACTTTATAGTATGTTATTTACTCAATATAGTATTATTTTACTCAAAATATGATGTATGTTCAAGAATGTAATCCATAAACTGATCAATATGTTGAATTATTCCAATCTATTGGGCAGTACTAGTGCTTTACAATGGAGTGTATTAGTGAACTTGAATAATCCTATGAATCTTGGATAATGTCCCAGAATATGACTCATGGTCATGGGAGAATCTTGGATAATGTCCCAGAATATGATACAAATATGTAGATGGGTTTGATGTATGTCTCATGGTCATGGGACCACTGCCAACAGATAGGGGCAGCGGGATGAAGGATGTTTAAAAAAAAACACTGAGTCAGCCAAATTCCACCATTAAAGATGGACCAGGTGCAATAGTAATTAATTGTGGCAAACCAGACAAAACATAACTGATAAAAAACTGGAACTACCAATTTTGGGTAGTAAGAGAGGTATAAAAGGGATGTACAGACAGACAGAGAGTCAGATGCGGTAGCTGCAGTGACTGTCATCTCGGCTTTGTTACTTTGGTTAATAAAGTCTTATTTGGACATGTGGAACTCTGCTTCTCGAGCCTCATTGACTAAATGGAAGGAATCCATCTCTTGCTCTAATGGGCCACGACATAAACTTGGCGACCCCGGCAGGACTGGATTGAGGTCCGGCGTCCCTGAGAGCCGTCATGGGTGGAGGGCCTGGCTGACGCGCAAACTAATCAAAAACAAAGGCGCCTAAAAGGTAAGCAATTTTTTGCTTAAATTGGAGAATAAGATTGTTTGCGTGGTTGGCTAAGGTCACGCCTGTGATGGTAATCTGAGACAGGGCTTCACCAATAAAAGAATCTAAGACATTGGATTGGAATTAAATTAATGAAAAGTAAATGAAAAGGCAAGTATGCTCTAAGGAGTTCCAGATGTCAAAAGCCGCGCATGCGAAAGATTGATAAAGAGTTATATGCATAAGAAGTGTATTGCCTAAGAGGAGCATAAAATCCCGTACAGGCAACTTCCAAAATGGGGGCGCCAAGGAAAAATCAGGGAGCCGCTCGTGGTTGGTTGCTCGTGGCCCTGACGGGCTCCCACAGCGGAAGGGTTGCATGAACGGGTGTCTGCAGACTGGAAAGAGTTAAATCGTTAGTCTTTGTCTGTCTGTCTGTTCACTGTATGTTAAGAGAGATATCTGTGTGTGTGTGTTGAGGCATTGTAGCATTGAATGTTTGGCTTAATCATTAACCCTGCTGGCTGCTTTGCGCTGTGTATGAAATTGAATGTGCGTGGTATATGTTTTATGTAAATGTTTTTTTGGCTTAACTGGAATGAAAAAACAATACTTATAAAGATAAATACATTGAATGGAGAATAAAGAGTTTGTTAAGGACATTATAAGAGTTGAGAAAACAAAAAGTATACCAAGAAACTAGCTTTGTCGGCTATTTGGACACCATCCAAGTTGCCGACGTTGTGATCCAAATTGTGAAACTGAATTATTGATAAAGAAAAAAGATAAAAACTGATTGATTTTTTCATTCCCAGAAAGAGATCGAGGCCTGTAGGTGTTTTTCTCTGTTGTTCTGTGTGTGTGTGGGACGGGGAGAGTGAGAGTGGGAGCATTGTGTGTGTGAGCAAATGTGTGTGTGGGTGAGCACTGCTGAAGGTGGGGGTGGAGTGCAGGAGAGGGAGAGAAAGGGAGTAGAAATTGGAGTGATCATTTTTGTGCCTGTCTCATCCAAAGCGGAATGGGATGTACAGAGTTGATAAATGTTGTGGTAATCCAAATGGGTGGAGCAATGAGAAAGATTATCAGAATTATTAACTAGAAAACACATTGTTATTATTTTAAAATATTTGAGAAAGTCTAACCAAATTCTATAAAAAGTGATAAGTCCTTCGCCCAGCAAAAATCCAGGTGGAAATCAGGGGTCGGATGCTTTTAGTGATCCTCGTCTGATGAGCCTGGCGAAGATTAACAAGTAATTAAAGTGCTGGGATTAGAGAGGTAAATCACTGAAGGAAACAATAATAATAATAATAGTAATAATAATTAATTATATTAAACAGGTTAATAAATCTGGCTTTCAAAGATGCCAACTCCAGTAGAGTTCTTGGCAGCTAGAAATCCAGCCTGTAACGAAACAATAAGGGAGCTCTCAGGGAAGTGGGCAGAGAGAACAAAGAAATTGGCTACTAAGTGGCCGGCAGGTGGAACATATGATGTGGCAATGTGTAAAGAAATGGAGGTTTTGATAAAAAATTACAAGACCAATGACACCTCGAAAAAGAGAAATGAAAAAAGAGAACGAGAATTAGGGGTATTAACCCTGTTCAAACAATATGGAATTAAATTAATAAAATTGGAAAAACAAGAAAAAGGGAATAAAAACAATGAAACAAAAGAAGAGAGGCCACCTCCATATGCTCCTTCCTGTGATCAAGCTGTTAACCAAATGCCTGTAGTACAGGGAAAAAATAGATTTAAAGGGGCCAATATAATTTGAGGGATACCTACACGATGAAAATACAGATGTTGAAGAAGAGCAGAGCTGCACAAGAGAATTAAGGGGAACAGTAGGCAATAAGGGAAAAACACACACTCACACAGCCATGAGGGAGGGGCTGGAGCAACCGAGGGAGAGACTGAAAACATCCACACCACTGTCACAGCCAAGACAGAGAGAGAGAGAAAGAACAGCCCACAAGGAGGAGCCAAGGATTGAAAGAGAGAGGGCTGATGACCGAAGAGAGGAGGAGAGAACAGGTGAGCCACCCACATATCATTCTCTTTCAGAATGCTTGAAGACTTGGCAGGCTACCACAGACATATGACATCAGATTGTGAAAGCGTGGAGAACTATCAAGCTGGAGAGCCTGAGGAAACACCTGAAGGAAGAATGTCACCTGCTGATTCCATCCAGGAAGTACTGGATGAGATGGAGGAAAGGTGCAACAGAACAAGAGAGGATCTCAAACAAGCTGTCCACATGACAAGAGAAGAGTTTGAAAAGACTGTGAACTCACTGCATCAAGAGCTGGATGAACTGATTGGCAAACGTCAACCAATGCAGCCACACCCAAGCCCACATGATTGTGTCCAGCGAAAACAGTACAAGCAAGTAGCTGGGACATTGGTCATGCAAGATATAGAACATCCAGATGACCGGTTACAAGTTCATAAAACACAGAGACGAAGAGGAGGGGAGGAACACAGATCAACCAGGGCATCAAGAGAAGCTGAAGCCCCAAGAGTTGAATGCCCAATCCTCATCAAGCAAGGTCACGCCCAATATATACCTTGGGCCGGCCAAGATCTGGACACTTTGGTTTCCCGCCTTCCAGACATTCATGAAGGTGCCGGGAAATGGATCAGAACATTCGAAGAAGAAACAACTGGAAAACTTCTGGCCCTGGGTGATATCAAAGCCCTGCTTGCAAAGTGCCTGGGAGCCTCCAAGATGAATGACATCCTCAAGCAGTCTAGCCTCCTTCAAGCAGTGGATAGGCCTCAGGCAGATGGAATCTCCTTTGACAAGCATCGACGTGACATCTGGTTGACACTGAGGGCTGAATACCCAATGCAAACAGACCCAGGGTTCCTGAAGGGGGAACCAATGGAGGAAACTGAGAACCCCACCAAATACATCCAGAAACAACTAAGACGTTGGAAAGAGGAACTGGAAAGGGATCCAGAACAAGATAAAGTACTGACAGCACTCTTCAGAACCGCCATTGTGGAAGCCATGCCTGCAACAGTGAAAGTGAAACTGGAAGATGTGGTAGGACTGAATTCAAAGACACACAAAGAGTTCAGAGACCATGTGGTCCATGCTGTGGAGCAGTACAGAAGACAAGAGTTAAAGGTGAAAAACCAAAAAAAAGAGCTACAAAGAAAACTGACCCAGATGCAGCTCGGGGAGCTGCTAAATAAGAAGAAAAAGGTCCAAGCAGTGCAGAAGTAAGACCAGTCAGCAGTGATGGCACCTGTCAATACTTCAGTGCCTGTCAATCCACCAGCACCAATGAATGTGCATCCACTAGCAAATCAGACTGCAAGCTACTTCCTATGACGGCCCCTGTGAGCATAAGCCTGAAAGACACTGAAATAAGAATACCAATTTTAGTTTCAGAACATACACCTGTCAATTTGTTGGGCAGAGATGCCATATGTAAACTAAAAATGCAGATATGGTGTACCCCTGACGGAATTTATGTGGATGATAGGGCAATTAGACAAATGAATGTCTCAACATTACCACAACTACAAGAACCATATGCTAACATATATTGGTTAGGAGAGCTAAAAGAAGATGTGGAAAAAACTATTAGCAAATGGGGAAGATACATAAGGGAACAGCTTTGTGAGCCAAGCCTACCAAAAACTGAATTTCATTGTACAATGAAGTATGATGAAAACAAAGACTCTGAACTTGAAAAAAGATGGTTAGAAAACACAAAAGGGCTGAAAATCCCTATGATGTCACAATACATAATAGTAGGACCAGAAGGAGCAGCTCTGCAGGTAGATAGGGAAAAAATCATTGCTGAGTGGTTTGAAGTACCAAACTCAGTTCCTCATGTTACCTTATACGTAAGCAAAAACTGTGCTTCTAAAGACTTGGGCCCCATGATGCAAAAAGCAGAAAAATGCAAGTGGGAAGCCACAGAAAATCCTCTAATCTTCCAATCAGCAGATAAAGTATATCTCAAAATTTTGTGTGCTACTCCAATGTTGGGAGTTCCCAGAATGGTGATAAATACAACGATTGATCCAAAAGTCAATGAACATCAAACAAAGCAAACCGAATTGTTAAAAGAAACGGAGAAACAAGTACCAATGGAATTATGGTCTCAGCATGACACAGATGTGGGGTTAGTAAAATCAGCCAATCCAATTAGAATAGCACTCAGATCAGGAGCTAAAATACCAAAGAAGATGCAATACCCTTTGAAACCAGAAGCAGAAAAAGGAATCAAAAAAACAATTGAGGGATTGGTGAAAGCAGGAGTACTTGTTGAAAGTACTAGTTATTGTAACACCCCAATATTGCCAGTAGCTAAAGCAGACAAATCAAAATGGCGTTTGGTGCATGATTTGAGAGCAGTGAATGAGGTTGTGGAAGATTGGCCTACTGAAGTACCAAACCCGCATACGTTGCTAACCAATGTTCCATCTGCTGCTAATTATTTTACTGTGATTGATCTCTGCTCAGCTTTTTTCAGTGTTCCCCTAGCCGAGGAGAGCAGACCATTGTTTGCATTCACCTACCAAGGTAAAAAACTCACATACACGAGAAAGCCTCAGGGCTTCAAACATTCACCACATGTGTTTAATCAAGTTCTAAAAGAAGACTTAAGTGATCTTAGGCTGGACAGCACATTGATGCAATACGTAGATGATTTATTGATTTCTTCAATGACTTTGGAACAATGTCATCAAGATTCAATCAAAGTACTCAATAAATTAGCTGAAGGGGGACATAAGGCCTCGAAAGAGAAACTGCAATATTGCTTACCACAACTTGAATATTTAGGACGCACAATTTCACATGGGATGAAAGCTATATCACCCTGTCAATTGGAGGGCATCAGCAAGGCGCCCCAACCCCAAACAGTGGGTCAAATGATGACTTTTTTGGGGATGACAGGTTTTAGTGCAGATTGGATTGAAGATTATGCAATCAAAACAGCTCCACTAAGGGCACTAATGAAACAAGTGGGCCATCAAAATCTTAGGGCATCACTGACATGGACTGCTGATGCATTAATATCATTTGAATCATTGAAAAAAGAGTTACAGAGTGCTCCTGCTTTGACCACTCCCACTTATGACAAACCATTTCATTTGTATGTTGCAAACAGGAAGGATGGCTATGCATCTGCAGTGCTGATGCAGGAAACTTGTAGTGGAAGGAAAAAACAACCAATTGCTTATTATAGCACAAAACTGGATAATGTAGCTGAAGGTTACCCACCATGTTACCAACAGGGGTTAGCTGCAGTGTATTTTGCATATGAAAAAGCCTCCACAATAACTATGGGCTACCCAGTTACAATCTATACTCATCACAAAGTAACAGAGCTATTGAAACAAGGGAAGTTTGTTCTGAATCCCTCTAGATGTATAGCATACTCAACATTGCTAACCTTTCTAGACATTACAACGATTGTAATGTCTAGAAAGGTTTGTGCAATGTTAATGTCTTTGGGCAGTCGTTGGCCTAGTGGATAGAGCGTTGGACTTGAAACCCGAGGTAACCCAAGGTTGTGGGTTCGAATCCCGGCTCCGACAGGAAGTCCACGACTGCTCCCCGGGCGCTGCACTGTCGGCTGCCCACTGCTCCAAGTGTGTGCACTTGGATGGGTTAAATGCAGAGAACACATTTCACTCCTCATTATACTCTGTATAATTGTGTATGTGACAAATAAAGCTCATCTGAGCTTAATTTGTATTTGTATTGTACATTACAGTCAAAAGATGCACAACAGTTAATCCAGCCAATTTCATACCATTGCAGGATGAAGGCACACCACATGAATGTATAGTTGATTCCTTAGCCTTTACTAGATTGAGACCAGATCTAGAATCAACACCAATTCCTGATGTATATGTTGCATATTTTGTGGATGGTTCATGTTTTAGAGACCATTTAGGTAATCATGCTGGATTTGAAATTGTAAAACGTGCTGATGATGATTTTGTCCCAGTGGTGGTGCAGCATTGTGAGCAACCATGCTCAGCACAACTGGCAGAGTTGAAGGCTCTCACCGAAGTCTGTAAACTGGCTAAAGACCAAACTGTAAATATTTACACTGATTCTGCATATGCACATGGTGTATGCCACCTCTTTGGAGCAGTCTGGAAGCAAAGAGGTTTTAAGAAAAGTGATGGCACGCCTATCCAGCATGGTGACCAGATCATTGAGTTAATATCAGCCATGATGCATCCCAAAAAGTTGGCCATTATCAAATGTCAAGCACACAAAAAAAGGCAAGGATATTGTGATTAAGGGCAATAATGCAGCTGATCAATATGATAAACAAGCCTCTGGCTGTACAACAGCAATAATGGCTCCCTCAGTTCTGATTCAACCTCAGCCTCAATTGGCAGACGTTGTGCGAATACAACAACAAGCCACACCATATGAAATTAGTTTGTGGCAGCACAGAGGAGCAACACGAGATGCAAATGGACTTTGGCGTTCTCACGAAGGCCACATGATTGCTCCAACACCATTGCTTACAATCCTGATCTCTGACGCGTATGGTTTTGACCATTGCGCGAGGGGGGAAGCGATTAGAAAAATAAAGCGTCAAGGTTATTGGTCGCCTTATTTACAAGCAATGGTGGACGAGTATTTATCTGAATGTGACGTTTGTGCCCAAAATAATGTCAGAAAAGGAGTATCTGCTCCAATTGGTCATATACCAGTCCCAGAAGGACCATTCAAACATGTAGTCATGGACTATGCAGACATGATAAGAACATGATAAGAGGAAAAAATACTTGTAATGGTTAGCCAAAGTGGGCATTATAATTGGCATTGTTGTTGTTGTGTTTCTTTTGTTGTTCTGTTGTATTGTGCCTTTCATCAGATCAATGCTGGCCAGTGCTGCAGCCAAACAGATGATTAATGTGTCGGTGAGACCAACTGGAATTGACATTGGAGGTACCAACATGTATACAGTGGGACCTGGACTGGATGAACTTGTGTAAAACATTTTTGACAGAGTGATAGGGAAGGGGTGCCTTTTCTTTTCATTTATTATTTTTATATTGTATTGTAATTTTTGATAGAAAGGGAGATAGTATCCTCATTGTGTTTTCTTTTTAATATTATGTAGTAGCATTAGAATATTTGGATAGAGTAGGAAGGAAGTTAGAGGGTTTTATGTATTTTATTTTGGCATATGCCCCTTCCTGAAGTCATTTGTTTTGAAATCTTTATCTTTGAATCATTTATTCTGAAATCATTTATTTCTAAAGAGCATTTTAATCTCCTACATAAATCAAATGTGAAATGTAATTATTTTTGGAAAGAAAGGGAACGCTGAAGGTTTTAAGCAGGTCAGTGTCCGTGTTACGAGGCAATGCAACCAGAAAAGGGGACGATAAAGAAAGATTGCATGTTTAATACTTATTTGCAAGTATTCATCATTTAACCTTCATGACCAGTATGTAGTTTGTATTCTTCTAACACTGGAAAATTATCACTGGAAAATATGAAAAGAAGAAAGGATCGACGAGCACCTCAGTGCTTAGCAGTATGAGTAGATTCAACTGGAGGTTTAAAAACCCACCATCTACTCCAACACCAGATAGAGCTGAAGGGTATTGGATCTGTCTAAGAGCTCCTCTGGCAACGAAGGACAACATCACCAGATAGAGCTCCGTGATACCGGAAATGTTTGGAGTTTCTCTGGCAGCGTGGGATAAACCAGTGCATAATATATTGCATTACATTACTTTGTTTTTTCTAATTTTGATATTTGATAAGTGTAATCATTTGACTAATCATTCATGTACTCTACATAACCATGACACCCATGGGCAAGGCTAAAAGACATGCACATGCTTTAAAACACATTGCTGATTTGTTTTGAGTGTTCGTTGACCCCCAAGAATGCATAGGTAGGGAAGTAGATTCTTTTACTCTTCTCTAATCAATGGTGAGGAGAGATGTTTGGATCTGACTTCCTCTGGAGTGCAGCAGCATAAAGAAGCCATTTGTTAAGAGAAGAGATAATGGAGGACCTTTATTGGTTCATAGAAGGATAGAAGGATGGGTGGACTTGTGATGTTGCACTCTGGGCAAGGGTTATTAGTGGTGAGACTTCGTAAAGTCTCAAAGGGGGGAATATATTGTGTTATTTTACTTTATAGTATGTTATTTACTCAATATAGTATTATTTTACTCAAAATATGATGTATGTTCAAGAATGTAATAGGGGTAGCGGGATGAAGGATGTTTAAAAAAAAACACTGAGTCAGCCAAATTCCACCACTAAAGATGGACCAGGTGCAATAGTAATTAATTGTGGCAAACCAGACAAAACATAACTGATAAGAAACTGGAACTACCAATTTTGGGTAGTAAGAGAGGTATAAAAGGGATGTACAGACAGACAGAGAGTCAGATGCGGTAGCTGCAGTGACCGTCATCTCGGCTTTGTTACTTTGGTTAATAAAGTCTTATTTTGACATGTGGAACTCTGCTTCTCGAGCCTCATTGACTAAATGGAAGGAATCCATCTCTTGCTCTAATGGGCCACGACACTCTCCACATAGATGGCCGAGGCTATAAGAATACCAGTAACAACCTGAAACTGAGTTACAGTACAGTGGCCAGTGTCATACAGAGGTTTTCCAAGACTGGTTCCACTCGGAACAGGCCTTGCAAGGGTCGGTCAAAGAAGTTGAGTCCTCGTGCTGTGTGTCAGGTGCAGAAGCTAGCTTCGAAAAACAGATGTATGAGTGCTGCCAGCATTGTTTTAGAGGTTGCAGAAGTGGAAGATCAGCTTGTCAGTGCTCAGACCATACGCCACACACTGCAACAAGTCGGATTGCATGGCCGTCATCCCAGAAGGAAGCCTCTTCTGAAGCTGGCTCACAAGAAAGCCCACAAACAGTTAGCTGAAGACAACCTGTCCAAGAGCATGAATTACTGGAACCATGTCCTGTGGTCTGATGAGACTCAGATAAACTTGTTTGGCTCAGATGGTGTCCAGCATGTGTGGCGACGCCCTGGTGAGGAGTACCAAGAAAATTTTGTCTTGCCTACAGTCAAGCATGGCGGTGGTAGCATCATGGTCTGGGGTTGAATGAGTGCTGCTGGTACTGGGGAGGTGCGGTTCATTGAGGGAAACATGGATTCCAACATGTACTGTGACATTCTGAAGCAGAACATGATGCCCTCCCTTCAGAAACTGGTCCGAACGGCAGTTTTCCAACATAATAACAACCCCAAACACACTGCCATGATAACAACTGCCTTGCTGATGAAGCTGAAGGTGATGGAGTGGCTATGTCTCCAGACCTGAACCCTACTGAGCACATGTGGGGCATCCTCAAGCGGAAGGTGGAGAAGCACCATGTGTCTAACATCCAACAGCTCCGTGATGTCATTATGGAGGAGTGGAAGAGGATCCCAGCAACAGCCTGTGCAGGTCTGATGAATTCCATGCCCAGGAGGATTAAGGCAGTGCTAGATAACAATGGTGCCCCTACAAAATATTGACACTTTGGACACAGTTTTTACATGTTCACTTAGGGTGTACTCATTTTTGTTGCCGGTTATTTGGACAATAATGGCTGTATGTTGAGTTATTTTTAGAGGACAGTAAATTATGTTATACAAGCTGCACATTGACTACTCTAAAATATATTCAAGTTTCATTTGTGCCGTATTGTCCCTTGAGAAGATATACTAAAATTGTTGCTGAAATGTGAGGGATGTACTCACTTTTGTGAGATACTGTATGTGGGAATTTGAAGCTAGGAAATAATATTTTATGGATGAAATTAAAGGATTGGATGCTACAGAGAATACCAGACTTCTATAAGGAAGTTTTAAGTGCTTGGAGTTCTTTACTATCAGAAATTGAGTTTAAACCACATGGAAGGGAAATTATTTTAAACCAACCTTTGTTTTTAAATAAGAATATTGTTTCACAAGGAAAAGAGATTTATTTTAAGAAGTGGATTGAAGTGGGGTTTTTAAAAGTAAGAGATGTGTTATATGAGTACAAAGAAGGTTTTTTTACCACTACAAGTGATTATTGATGCTATGGAGGAAGCAAAGGAAGAATATAATGTAAACATTCTAAAAAAAAACAATATGAAGAAGTAAAAAAGGCAATACCTAAAGAATGGACTAAGGAGATTCAGAATGGGGAAAAACTGAAAGCAGAATGTTTCTGAAATTCTGAAATTCAGAGTTTTTGAAAAGAGGAAATTTTCACCAAAAATTGATGGTTTTTAATTTGTGTACTGTAAAAATGTTTTATAATTTTTTTGTAAAATCTGTTTTTAAAAAACCTATTGCAAACCAATTTTGGTTAAGACACTTCAATGAAATTGAAGAAATATATATTTGGAAGAATATGAGATGGAGGTTTTTGGACACAGATCTTGAATGTTTGGATTATTTCATAAGACAAAATGTGATGTTTACTGGAATGAGGTTGTGTAAGATTGGAATGGAGCAAGATGCAATATGTAAAGTTTGTAAGAAAGAAGATGAAGGTATTTTACACCTGTTTTTATTTTGTTAAAGATTGGGTACATCTTTTGGAGTTTTAAATTAGTTAGTTTGTGATTTAAGGAAAACCAAAAAAGATATTAGATGGAATATAACTGTAATGTTAAATGAGAAATGTCAAAAATAAATAAGTTATTAATCTACTCTTAATTTTAGCAAAAAAGGTAATATGGAAGAGGAGAAATATTGCAAAAAACAAGAATTATGCCTTGGACTTTTGGCTGTATTTTAAAGGAGAAATTGAGGATTACATACAAACCTTGTATGAATATTTTAAGTTAAAGAATGACATGGAACTATTTAATACCATTTTTACAAAAGATGTACGGGACATTTTAAGAACATTTTATTTGAATTCTCCAGAAATTGATATTTGTATATTTTGAATCAAGAATTGTTGTATTGTTGTAATGGAATATATATATTTTTTTAAAAGGGAATACCAGGTGCTGTAAGCTTTTGGGTTTTCTTAACTACTTATCTATACACTGGCCATTAGTTTGGCTGATCTTTAAATAGCCCGCTCTTTGCGGCAGCCCTCTCTTATGGCCAAACCAACCTGGGCGCGCCCGATCTCGGAAGCTAAATAGGGTCGGACGTGTTTAGTACTTGGATGGGAGACCGCCTGGGAATGGGGTTTTTTAGTTTGGTATCGTATCGAAGTCATAATTTTGGTATCGTAACAACACTAGTTTCAACTGTTATTGAACTCACCGACAGCAGTTGTTGTCCGCGTACACCACCTTCGGAGCAGGAGCGTTGGCACGGCGAAAGCGGGCGACCAGACCTCTGGCCATGCGTGCGTAGCAGCCCTCGGACTCGGACGCCACCACCACTGTGGTCAAGAACTGACCCCACTCATTCAGCACGCTGGTGACGTACTGCATGGTGCCCTGGCCGTCGCCGTAGATCTTCTTGAGAATCTATAAAAACAAAGCAGAACATTCATTGCGTGGTGTTTATCAACAGTCAGTCTGTTCCATATGATCACAAGTACTTTATGCTGTACATACCTTCCTCGTGCCGTCGATGCACAAGATTTCCCCAGTCGTACTGAGGATTTGGTCCCTGTACACGGGCATCTTCTCCATCTCCAGGATCAGGTGCGCACGCCTCAGGACCCGAGCAGACGGAAGGGGAGACGGGGCGATGGGAGGGGTGTAAGTGCCGGCTGCTCTGGCAAACGACAGGATGCCTTGCTGAGATGAAGACGATCCAGCCGCTGACGTGTGGGCATCGTACAGGAGAGTCTGGTACAGGTCCCGACGCTCCACATACCACTCGTCGTGGCCCTGCTGCAGCAGCCTCTGCACCTTGCTCATTGAGACAGCGTTGAGTCGGTCGCTCATCAGGGTGACCACACTCCTGTCCACAGCACGCTTGCTGCAGATTATGGCAGGGAACATGCTTCTGACGGCCGGGGCAAGGTTCATCAGAATTTTTGGACTGTACGCCAGCCAGGTGTACTGCTGCTGGGCACGGTGGGCACCGTCCTCCTCCTCGTCGTCCGTGTGCGCCTGGCTCGTCTCCTCCCTCAGCTTGAGACAGTGTTTGCACATCAACCTCTCAGTCAGCAGGGTGTAATGGAAGTTCAAGCCATACACTTGCCTGGCGTAGCTGCCGTACCCTCTCTTCTCCAGGTAGTACTTTGGCGGTGCGGGGCAGTTGGTGTTGGGGCAGCGGATCAATGCCTTCATCACGCCGACCGGGCGCCAGAAGAAGGCAGGGGTGGTGAAGAAGGAGAGCATATTGGGCACAGCTCCCTTGACAGCCATAGGAGGTGGTGGCGGGTGGAACTCCATCTTCTCCTTAAAGAGCTTCCTCTCGGCCATCTCTCCCCTGACATTCTTGTACCTGGACGCCCTCTCGAACAGCCCGTAGGTCTCGTTGGTCTTCAGCCACTTGATGTTAGCGGGGGCAATACCAAGGGCTTGGGCGGATTCAGGCGGCTGCTCCCAGAACTTCTGCCAGCCCTCCAGCACGACGCCACCGGGTTCCGAGGTCTCTCGGAGGGACGAGGGTCCGGGCCTGTCGTCCTGGCACACAGAGCTGGCAAGGTCTCCCCAGGTGGTCAGCTGCGTGTTGACCGACGCCTCGGACCTGTCCAGGACACTCTCTGAAGAGGAGAACACCACAAAAATGTATCAACTGCATTGCTCGATACATACTGATGAATTTCACGTGGCACAAACACAAGTTCTAGCAGCTCCACAGCATACTACAAAGCCATTTCAGTATAACACTACTATACCTGCAGCAGCCAACAACTCGGCATCGCTGGCGTAGCAGGGGTCCTGCTGAGAGAGGTCGGGCTTCGATTGCGCTTTCTGCAGAAAATAAAACACAACCATAGAATAATCTCATAAAACAATACTTTTACTAATACTGGTTACTGCTTAACATCAATTACTCAGGTCTAAAAGGTAACTGAGTTTATCTTACCTTCAACCTCCTGTCAAGGTGCCATGTGACAGGAGGGAACTCTCTGGCATACTCAAGCAGTCGCTCCTTCTGCCACTTCAGCAGCTCGTTCTGCTCTCCCTGCTGGCAGTACTGGAACAGCAACCACACCAGCCAGCCGACATCATTTTCTAGAAGCCACCTGAAGGTCTGACCGGCGTACTTCCCGAACACGATGACCAGCTGACCTTTCCACAGCTCAACCCCGGACTTCTTGGCCATCGCCTCTGCTGTCTTGGGATCCAGCCATGTACGGTCATCAACGGTGCTGGGGGCCTCTGCCACAGACTTTGCTGCCTCTGTACACTGCAGCCTGGCCTCTCCTTGCCGGTACAAAACGATGTTGGGGTACTGGTGTTGCTGTTGATGGCTGACCAGCGATGATTTGGTGGTCAAGCTCTTCCTGCAGACATCACAGTCAAAGGTCTCCCTGGCGACGGCATGGATCTTCAGATGCCTCGTCAGGTTGGACTTTTCAGTGAAAGTCTTGTCGCACACGCTGCACCGATGTCTAGGCTTCTCCATGTTTCATCTGGTACAGTAAAACATGAATAAATGAGTAAAACTAAAAGCAGATGTGGGCTTAAATACATTTTTAGAGACCCTGCAGCCCTCCTAAAAGTAGTAACCAAAAACAGCCCATTCATTCATCACTTTGTTTTTAGCTTGCAAATAGCAGTTGACATGTTTACATTTCTAAAGCATATTTACACATCGAATTTCAACTCCACACTGTAGTAACACTATCTCTATCATGGTCTTAAGAAGTGAGCTAAAGTGTCTGATCACATTTTTGAAGAATTTCCAGGGATCGTCTTCTCCATGTTTCATCTGGTACAGTAAAACATGAATAAATGAGTAAAACTAAAAGCAGATGAGGGCTTAAATACATGTTTAGAGACCCTGCAGCCCTCGTAAATGTAGTAATTGAAAACAGCCCATTCATTCATCACTTTGTTTTTAGCATGCAAATCGCGGTTGACATGTTTACACTTCTAAAGCATATTTACACATCGAATTTCAACTCCACACTGTTGTAACACCATCTCTATGGTCTAAAGAAGTGAGCAAGAGTGTCTGATCACGTTTTTAAAGAATTTCCAGAGTTCGTCAGGTCATTACAGCGGCGATTGGTAGCTCATTCATTCATTTTCAATGCGTTTAGCATGCTAATCGCGATTGATAGTTCTAACATACCTAAAGCATATTTAAGCTTTACATTTCGAGTCCACACAGTAGTAGTACATTCTTCAAGGTCTCAACATGTAAAATCAATAGTCTGATCGCATTTTAAACGCATTTCAGAGAGATCAAACCTAGCTATTTTAATGTAAACAAGCGGTGCTAGAAAGTTAGTGTCAGTACGGCGCTAACGAGATATTATCATGTAAAACCTTGAATATCAGGCAAATTATCCAAAAATATATGGAGTTTCATTCATTACTTAGCACATAATTATACCAAACGTACCTGAGAGTAAAGAAAACAGTCCAATCGGTCATCAATGGCCGCCAGTATTTTTAAAACAGCTCATACGGCTAGATGACGTTTACCGATCCTCGCTCAATGATTGGTCTGTTGAGCACTGAGCTCTGCTCAGCATTGCTCAACCATTGGCTGATCGCTGCTCAGCTCTGCTCAACCATTGGACGGCTGACGATCGCTTAGGTACTTGGAGGAGAATTCGCCTGGGAATACCAGGTGCTGTAAGCTTTTGGGTTTTCTTCACTACTTATCTAATACACTGGCCTTTAGGGTGGCTGATCTTTAAATAGCCCGCTCTTTGCGGCAGCCCTCGCTTACAGCCATACCACCCTGAGGGCGCAACTGAGCAGGAAGTGAGTGTACTGGTGCAGAGAGCAGGTGGAGAGTGATTGTTTGAAGAAAGATTCTGACTTTTTTGGTTTAGTTTGTTTTAATAATATCTTGAAAACAGTTTTTTAGTTGTGTAGCTTAGAGGGCACCTATTATGCAAAATCCACTTTTACATGGTGTTTGGACATAAATGTGTGTTGGCAGTGTGTGAACACAACCACCCTACAATAATAAAAATCCACCCACTTCAAATTTTTTAATCCCCTTTAAACCAAGTCAGTCTCACTAGGCCTGCCGTTTTGACTCTCACCGCAGTGTGATGTCACATTTCGGAGGTTGATTGACAGCTCTGCATTGCCATAGTTTCCGCCCTCAGTGGTTACACTGTCCTTCATTTTCTCCACGCTCGAGCAGCTGTAACGTCAACAATGTCTTGCAAGGAATCCCGGTGCTCTGTGTTTGGATGTAAGACTGAACATAAGAGTCTTCATTTTCTCCCAACATCTGAGCTGCTGAGGACGCTGTGGATTACTTTCATTTTTCAAGGTAATGCGCCTCAAAATCTACCTAAATACGTGTATCACTCCAGACTCCTTTGCGAATGTCATGTCGTTATGGTGCATAGCGTTTTAAACGTATTTGTGTGCGTACATTAAGTATTTTTAACTGATCAGCACCACGCTTGTGAGATTAGTTTGTGCCCTTCGTAGCATGAGATTCGTTCGTAGCACGGTCGCTTGGCTCGGTCCATTGATCCGTGCCAACGACAGGTCAGCGCGGCTTGAGCTCTGTAACATTGCGCTGTTTCATCCCACTTTCAGTGCATTTGACTTCCCATATGTACGGCTAAACACCTGTTCTCTCGCTCTCAGTTATATTGTAGTGATGGTTCGTTCTTGAACGAACCTTTAATGTGACTGGGGAAGAACGAGTCGTCTCGGGGAGTGATTCGTTCAGTCGCGCATGCGCAACATCCTATAGGTTCTGCACTGAATTAGTTCAGCTGTTTCGAGTCTTCGGGTTTGAGTCGTTCGTTCATCACGTGACAGCCCCATACGCGTAACCTATGCAGTCAGAGCCGGAAAGAGAATTGATTAGTTCATCTCTCGAGTCTTTGGGTTTGAGTCGTTCGTTCATCACGTGACAGCCTCATAAGCTAAACCTATGCAGTCAGAGCCGGAAAGAGAATTGATTAGTTCATCTCTCGAGTCTTCGGGTTTGAGTCGTTCGTTCATCACGTGACAGCCCCATAAGCTAAACCTATGCAGTCTGCATATTATATTGTATATAATACTCTGCATGCCATTGCATGCCAATTGCAAAAGCCAAACCAAACGAGGCATTTATCCTAAAACAGACACTTTGCCTAAACCTGCTCTGCAAGTTTGAAACGCTCATCAGACACTCTCCATATGAACGAGCAAGCGATTCACACCTTTATGTCAACCCCCCACGATGAAGCTAACTACCCCCAAACCCCAACCTCCTCCAGCTGGAATGAATTCAGTCATACTTGCTCAGTGTAAAATGGACATGCTCTATCTGAAAGAAAAAATTGTAACATAAACCAGCGAACTGCAGAATGCACACATCTGCATTAATCATTTTATATATTATTTTGATTTATTATTAAAAAAGACAGTGTATTAAACATTCATCTCACTTCCCTAACCCTAACCGCAATAATACAAATAACAGTGGCATCATGCAGATAATTCTTATGTTTATTATAGTGCAAGGTGTCATAGTGTTTTTTTTGTGTTTTTTTATTGAGTTTCCGCCAAAAACAGTATTGAAAATTTTTAATTTTACGCAAAATGAGATATCCGCCATGTTATTCTGTCAGGGTTGAATCGCCAGTCTCCCTTCTCTGCAGAATGTGATACATCCGCTCAGACAATCACAGCGCACCATTCCACGCATTGTAGACAATAATGGTGGCGCTACACCCGGCATCCTCAGTTTTCCTCATCTACTTTGTATTTTGTGATCAACAAACAAACAAAAAAGGGCTGCACGATAAATCGCATGTGATTTCCGTGCACATTGTGTCAGGTTCTGTAATCAGCAGTAAATTTCCTTCACGTGCTTTCAGGTGGAGCAGCATTTAATACACAGAGCCGTAGATCACTGAGCTACGCAATATCACGTTCAAAATCGCAGATTAATCAAATTTGATTATGAATGCACCGATGATAAGCACCGTTTATTTTTCAGCCTCACATAAAATTAATTTCAAATAGACTTCAAAAAGCGCATCCTGTTTGTTTTCTCTATTTTACAAAGCACGTTTTTTTTTATTATGACTGCGCACAGAAATAATGGTAGACCATTTACAGTTCCGAATGAAGTGGTCTTATTTGTATGAGCAAAAATGGAAGCATATTTCAAATTGTTTCTACTGAAGAACAAAATGCAAGTGATCTTGCTGGCGCCTTCATGCATTAAGCGCGCTTCAGCTTCCACTCTCCGCTTAGATCCTACGCCTAACAGCGCACTTTTATCTAAATGTTTAAACTTAAATTGTAATATGCTTGCAGTGTTTTATATCCATTGATTTTATTTTAAGCAAGTCGTGATGATTTGAGAAGGCTAAATTGATCAAACGTGATCAACTCAGCCGCTATCCAATTTGTCATCACTTAAAAAAAAATGAATTTAACAAACAAAAAAATGTTAATTAATTAATAATGAAACAATTAATTATTAAACAAGTAATTAGGAAGCCAGAGAAAGAGAAATGAAACGGGCTACAGGATAATGGTAAGCTGTCTGCCAATTGGGCCGGGCTAGGGCCTAGATTTGAGGCCCGTGCAAGTCTCTATCCGATTTCTGCATTTGGAAAACGAATGTTGTGAATCAGGGGTTGTGTTCTAACTAAATGACAAAATTCTTAAGTTGTACTGTGTCTAATATGGATTCCCCCAATCTCACGCATGCCTAAATACGAAATTTTATTATTATTATTTAAAATATGGTTTAATTATTATTTAAACACGTTTTAATTAATACAAAAATAATGAATTATAGAAAGTGATACATTTCTTAATTCATGTCCATAATTTTCGGCATGTTATGGGCTCTGTATACTGGAATAAAGGTGTTAAAAAAGGCCAGATAATGAATAAGTATGCGTGACCTGCTGAAATACATCAGATAATTATTACATGTAAGTTTCAAGCATTTCATTATGACATTAATGTGAATGCCAAATATGTGTTGGCCTAGCTAGCCTATAACACTCAACAACGCTTCACCTGGAGCGATGGAACGAAGGAGTGACGAGACGAGGGATTCTTCAACAAACAGACTTTTAATGGACCACAAGCAGGATCACAGGGAACATAGGAGACCAGAATGACATATAACAGCGGACTTGACGATAGGGAAACACAGGGCTTATAAACAGGGAGAAAACTAGATAATTAATAAAACACGGCTGGATACAAATATACTAATAATGACACTAACCGAGGACAGGAACAGGAAGACCAAATATGGGTGCAAGAGGGAGGGAAACACAGGACATAGGGACACAGGACTGACAACAATAAGCCACCTTCTCAATCGTTTTATTTTTATGCCATAATGCACACCTCCTTAAACGTAATCTAAACATTTCAAGTTAACATGATGAGCATTTGTGGTTAAAAAGTATATACATTTAAATTAAAATATTTTTTTTCTTTATAAAATGATCAATTGTTTCGCTAGGTAAGACACTTCTGCATGCATGATCAACAAACTACAGTTGGTCCAAAATGCAGCAGCTAGAGTCCTTACTAGAACCAGGAAGTATGACCATATTAGCCCGGTTCTGTCAACATTGCACTGGCTCCCTATCAAACATCGTATAGATTTTAAAATCTTGTTAATTACCTATAAAGCCCTGAATGGCTTAGCTCCTCAGTACTTGAGCGAGTTCTTATCACATTATAGTCCTCCACGTCCGCTGCGTTCTCAAAACTATGGCCGTTTGATAATACCTAGAATATCAAAATCGACTGCGGGTGGCAGATCATTTTCCTATCTAGCACCCAAACTCTGGAATAATCTACCAAACACTGTTCGGGAGGCAGACACACTCTGTCAGTTTAAATCTAGATTAAAGACCCATCTCTTTAACCTGGCTTACACATAACACACTAATACGCTTCTATTATTCAAATCCGTTAAAGGATTGTTAGGCTGCATTATTTAGAGCTACCGGAACCGAGAACACTCCCCATAACACACGATGTACTCGTTACATCGTAAGAAGAATGGCATCTACGTTAATATTTGTCTGTTTCATTCTTATTCTGTTTCTCAGTCTGTGTCCGGATCAGATGGTGGATCGGCGCCGGGAGATGGTTTAACCAGCAGCCATATCACCCTGCAGCCCAAGACCGGTTGCCCACTGAAGCTAAGCAGGGTTGAGCCTGGCCAGTACCTGGATGGGAGACCTCCTGGGAAAACTAGGTTGCTGTTGGAAGAGGTGTTAGTGAGACCAGCAGGGGGTGCTCACCTTGTGGTCTGTGTGGGTCCTAACACCCCTGTATTGTGACGGGGACACTATACTGTAAAAAGCACCGTCTTTCGGATGAGACGTTAAACCGAGGTCCTGACTCTCTGTGGTCATTAAAAATCCCAGGATGTTCTTCGAAAAAGAGTAGGGGTTACCCCGGCATTCTGGCCAAATTTCCCCATTGGCTTCTGACCATCATGGCCTCCTAATCATCCCCATACACTGATTGGCTTCATCACTCTGTCTCCTCTCCACCAGTAAGCTGGTGTGTGGTGAGCGTTCTGGCGCAATATGGCTGCCGTCGCATCATCCAAGTGGATGCTGCACACTGGTGGTGGTTGAGGAGATTCCCCCCCTTCTATGTAAAGCGCTTTGAGTGTCTAGAAAAGCGCTGTATAAATGTAACAAATTATTATTCATTTCTGAGGCCGTGATCATCGGCGGAGGCCGGGACACCTGGATGAGCCCCGGAGACATATCCCCAGGGAATACCTTGACTAAAAATACAATAAACTAAAAATTATATAATACCATTATTGTTAGAAATTGCAATAATATAAAAATATTTTGCGGGTTTCGTCTGGCCAGAGGAGAAATGGCCCCCCAACTGAGCCTGGTTTCTCCCAAGGTTTTTTTCTCCATTCTGTCACAGAGGGAGTTTTGGTTCCTTGCCGCTGTCGCCTCTGGCTTGCTCTGTTGGGGACACTTAATTTCTAGCGATTATTGTCAATTTGACGTCACAGATACTATTTAAACTAAGCTAAACAATGACATTTTTGAATTCAATAATGAAATGCCATTAACTGAAAATTTAGTGTTTAATCTTATCATTACACATTACTGACACTCTATCCTCCAATTTGATACTGTTAAGTGCTTTGTCACAATCTGTATTGTTAAAAGCGCTATATAAATCAAGGTGACTTGACTTGCGAAATTTGGAATTACTTTAATCTAAATTGGGAATGCGCCAATCCCGATCTGCTTAAATGCGTCTATGTTCTTTCCTATTGTCAACCCCGGGAAAGCAGTGTAAGTCAAGCCCGTTTCTGAAAGAGAGGTAACTTATACTCTGAGTCAGTTACTGTGGCAACTTACTCTGTGAATCTAACCTGGTCGGGAGCAGGTTTTCTTTGGTAAACCCAGAGTTTCTATCGGTCTCCTCCCGCGTTTTAAAGCGTAATCAATGTTTAAACACCCTATTCATTCATTCATGCTGCAAAAATGCTTTTCTTACTGAGTATTTTTGTCTTATTTCAAGTACAAATATAAAAAAATTCTTAACCCTTTAGCTAGAACCCCCATATTGGGACTGACAGCTGAAAATTACCTACCTAACTTACAATTGTAACAGTTCCTGACCTCAGTCTGCTACAATTTAGATATATTTGGAAAGAAGACACTTTAGGCTTTACTATCCATCATCCAGAGTTGATAATGCTCAAAAGGATAAAAAGTTATAGACACTGAAGTGCCTTGAAAATGTTTTTTTACCACAATGAATGTTTTTTTAATTTCATATACAAAATCAGTCCTGGAGCAAAGTCACATGTCTCATGAGTTTATTTTTCAAATTTGAAGAAGATAACATGAAAAATTAAATTTTTGCAACCATTTTTCTGAGAATATGTCTATCCCCCCCCCCCTGTTTGAGGAAAAATAAACAAATGTGAGTTCTACAAACTATTTAGTCATTATACATACAACTGCATAGTTTTTCAATTATAAAACAATAGACAGAATCTTAGACATCGTATAAGTGATTTATTTGAGCACTAGAAAAATACAATATTTGAATAATATTTGAATAATATAAATAAAAAATAAAATAAAACTAGCTTTGTATGTCAAGTACATCTGATTGCCAGACATACACTGATATTGCCAGACATTCACACTGATTGTTAGTCATAGTCAGTAATCACATGGTGGGTTAAATGATTGTAGAAGACATGTTGAGGTGAGTTCATCAAGTTTTTATTGTAATGCTTTATCTAACATGAATAGACGTTATTTGTGTGAGTAAACGCACGCTCACGCGAGTACCAGAAAAGGTACATGTCATTTTGCGCCCTGTGTCCTGAATCAGTTTATTATAAACACAAATTAGGTCACTTCTAAGTAGTGACGGAGAAACTGAGCTTTTTCGACTCGACTGAATCGGTTGCTTCTGAAATGATTCAGTGACACGATTCAATCCAAATGATTCAGTGATTTGAATCTCCACTCGCTGATCACCTGCTGGTCTAAAGTGTGTAAATGCAGCGAGAACTGTTACAAACCTGCTGAAAATGGTCTCATGCTAGTGTAGTTTATTTTGATTTAGTCATTTAGCAGACGCTTTTATTTTATCTTAATAATAAATGCTTAAACTTTAGCAATCCGTTTTTTATATACAGTAGCTTCGAAAAAGGCATATTTTACTTTTTTTCCTGTGGTAATACATTTTTCATATGCCACTGTTATTAGTAATAATGTCATCTGCCAAATATCACACTTACAAAGTAAAAAAATTTATGAATGAATATTTAAAAGAGAGAAAGTTGGGATTTTTTCTTTTTTCAATTCAATAAACGTATATATATATTTTTTTTACAATTCATTTTTTTTCCCCACATGGCACACATTGCGAGTGATTACCTCCCCGTGCTGATTTCATCGTATCATAAGTCCATGATAGCCAGAGATAAGCATAAAAAATTGGCAATATTAAGATGATTTAGCATTTCCAATTAATCTAGGGCTGTTACATTCTTCTTAATATTAGCCCTATTATTATTATTACTACTACTACTTTTATTTTTAAATTACATGAAATGATGATTGCCCCGCGATAATTTTAAAGCGCATCACCGCATGATGTGCTGTGAGGATAACAAAATAGGCTATTAGCTTACTCTTCATTGAAAAGATTTGTAATATTTTTTTTTTAAACAGGTCTATTAAATTATACAATAAATTATAGGCCTATAATTAAAAATATTAATAGTGCAGTCGTCAATGAAAATTCAGAGCAGCTTAATTTCAGGCACTGATTTTCAAAAACAACCTGTTTAACGTGAAATCCGTTTCTTCTCATGTTTTCACTATGTGAGCCACAAAATAAATATTAAGGGAATAATTTAAGACCGTTATATACTGTTATCAGCATATGTTAGAGTAGATTCATCTCTCGTTGTCTCAGAGAGAATATGCGCCGTTAATATGCAGCATTAGCTTCAGTTTTTCTCACCTTCTCTATAGTGAATTGACTATGGAAGCAGCCGTTTCTGCCACTGAATAAAAATGTTTAAAAGGTCATTGCGACTTTTTATCTCACAATAGATAGAATGACCTATATATGTGTGTGTGTGTGTGTGTTATATATATATTATCAGAATTGTGAGATAAACTCGCAATTGCTAAGCACCAAATTTAAGATTGCAGTTTAGTTTAGGGAAATCTAAATCGACAGCGGACATGGAGACACGGGATGCTATTCGCTCTGTTGTGGAGAATATTCCCGGCATTTGCCAACTGAAGCCCGAACAAGAAGAGTGTTTGGTTCACATTTGAATATCGCCATGTCATGTTGTAATCTTACAATTAAGTTGCAGCATTTCCGACAGACTCGAAATGAACGAAGAGCTGTGTTTAACAGAACTAAGTTAATCCTAACTTTGATAGTTGACTGTGTAATACATTTATGAAGCTATTATTTCAGCTTTGGGGAATCATTTATTAAAGATTCAATATTGCTTTGATTAAAGTGATATTAATCTTTAACTTATGATTTATACTTTATTAACGACTCGTCCAGCGACCATTAACATCAGTATATCTTTAACAATTTAGTTTATCTTGCTTCGTGTCCAACGATAAAACAAACAAAATTAGTACTTTATATAATTTGAGCTAGGTAACACGATCTTTGGCAAATAGTTTAAAACCTGAAAATCACATCACAAGACATCATTCTTTATAAATGAACAAGGTTTATTTGCTAACTGTTATTCTACAATACAGAAACATACTAAATGTAATCAAACACACATAGACACAAACATAAACATGCGCTCACACATATCAGGAGTTTTGAGGTTATAAGAAAGTGTAAAACGAGCACTCTTTTCTATCTTGTAACTTTTACGAGAGGAAGATCGTAGCAGAGACTTTGCTGTCTTTTCTGCGTACAGATCAATTCATCAGTTCAGTAAGATTAGAGATTTGTTTGATTACTTGCTTTCAGCTGAGTTTGTCGCAGATCTTTCCGTTTCCGCTTGTTTCTGTGTGTTTCCGGGAAATCTCTGGCTGCTGACGTCGTTGCATGATGTCACTGGGAAACCCTCTTGTGATTGGCGGTTTTCCTGGTTTCTTTGAGAGACGATGACCCGTGTTGTTCTTCTCGGAGTTCCTTCCGCGTAGTTTCAGGCTTTCAAGATTTCTTCAGGAGTTTGACTAAGTATTTGTTGTGTTATATTATTGACCAGATGTTACGGTCATGGGCGCTTCGGAGCGCGATCAGTGAGCCGAAGCCCAAGTCTTTGCAAGGCAGCGAGTGAGAGCACACTAAGAGCTGTGTTGTTTATTTTAAAACAGCTAGATTTTGGTCCACCCACGGTGGCTGTCCCAATCAGATTGTTTCTTGTGGGGTGGAGCCCCGCAAGGCTTCTTTTTGCCGCGCCTACATCATTTGATAATCATGAAGGAAGAATACCTCTAATAACTTATAAAAGTATTTTCATTCGTACGATGCTGAGAATCGACATATAATTCACACCAAATTGTTGCATTTATCACGACCAATCATGAGAAATCAAACTCAACATATTTCACACATGTTCATAGCTTTTCCTGCTAAAATATAAAAAAGGGTTCAGATTAAAGATTAGAAATAACACATCATGCTAACACGCATCGGAAGACCTAAAATACAATCTTAATATATATTGTCTCTTGCGTATATTTCTTTAATAGCAGCAGCGATTATTATTTGTCCTTTTGGCAATCCTCTGTGGATTTGAGCTTCTTTGTCTGCTCAAGAACGAGAGAGCGCTGGAGTGCCCGAGGAGGGAAAGGAGGTGTTCTGGGGTCATAAGAAAGTCACGTCCTGGAGATCTGGTGAGTGTCTGTCAACGTATATCCCTCGTTGTTGATTTAATCATAAATTTAGGCATTAACCGATCAGGGGATCCCGGGAGTGTCTGTAGACGCTGTCCTATTCTCAAGATAAGAAGTAACTTCTGTGTTTATTTATGGTAAGCCAGTCAGAAACACGATGAAATTCCGTTCCTAAGTGGATCTTATCATGTTCCTTTGATGAGTGAGATTCCATGGTAAAATGGGCTTGTCCCCTCAAGTCCTACAGCTGCAAATATTTTCTTGTTTGTCTTTATTGTCAAATATTAGTTTAGATGCACTAATTGTGCCGTGAATGCATAGATATACTTCACATAATCTGCGAAAGTCGTTCAAAGCCATCTTCACTCCAGTATTTTGTTTTCGCCGCATACCTGTGTTTACTGTTCGAGGCGGCTGAGCCGACGCATGACATGCGTCATAACCAAAGGTTGTGTGATTGGCTTACAGGTACACCAATGATTTTAAACTTCAGATAAGCCCCCCCCCCACGGGAAGTAAACGCTTTTCAGATATGCCCTTCCAGACTCTGTCTACGAAGCAAAGCATTTTGTGATTTTAAGTTGAATAAAATACTATTTTCCATTCATATATTTCATCATTGAGGATTTCTTAAAAATTGTGTAAAAATCTCGTCTCGTCTCATTCTCGTGAACCCAATCTCGTGTCTTGTCTCGTCTCGTGGAGTAAGCGTCTCGTCACACCCCTAATGCCCAGACTTGAATTAATAAAATAGCATAGATACTGGATCGCTGCATTATTTTAATCAGCAAAGAGGGGGTAAAATGACTGTTTAAATAACTCAACTCAAATCTTCATTGTACTGACGCGCAGATGCAGGCAGGCTAATTCACATACGCAACGGTCAACTCTCTCATCTTCTGATGTACCCAAAATGTCCCACACTGTCAACTTCAGACATTCTCTGGTGGAAATAAAGGATCGCTGTTTGGTTCCTCTGTCATAGTTAATCTAGTGTGTGTAGTAGCCTCCGTGTCTCTGATAAGCACGGCATTTTAAGCTGGTGCACCCCTCGTGTAACTTTTTTGTTTGTTTTGCGCAAGCTGCAACAGAAACACTTGGTTTAGCGGAGCCTTTACGATTAATTAAGCTAGCATTGTAATCTATTCTTCTAGGTTCAGGAAATAGTCCTCCGTAAAATGCGCTGTACACACTCTAATATTTGGGTTGAACTGTTCTGGAACAGTGTTGTAAATACAACTTAACCACTGATTTCTAGTTGTGTCCACTTTTGGAAGCCCAAACAAAGTACTTTCACTTTCACAATGAAACACAGCGTCTCCAGGACATGGCGCCGGCGGCAGCAACAATACCACAGCGAGAATAATAGTTTGGCCTTCTTTCATTAAGCATACATACGGGCAGTGTTTTGCAAATCTCCACACACCGTGACGTAGACATGTGGGGATGTGTTTGAATGAGCCGTTTTAGTGGGCGTAGCTGAGTCTTAACTTTGATAAAGAATATCTCTTTGGTTTTGAGACTTTAGTCTTTGCAACTTCAGGGATCTTATCTATCCACGAACAGCTTGTAACACACCAAAGAAAAAGGAAAACTTGAAATTGCATCATATGACCGCTTTTAATTTTGAATAAAATGTAGCAGCCCATTCGTTGACAACTAAATATTCACAGTGCTATCTTTATAGTTAGCTTGTTGACAATTCTGGATTTTCAGTCAAAAAAATGCTGTTTTGCTGTGTATAAAACATAAAAAAAAATGCATGAAATGGTTATTGCACATGTGCATAACTTTAACATTACAACAAGGTGGTGTCAAAAATTTGATATTCGTAATATCGATACTGAAATATTGAACGGTACCAATACTAATTTCCCAGAAGTATCGATACGATCCTAGCCATTCTGTCAATTTCACTTCTCTAAAAAGGCATATTGACAAACAATAACGTGACCGCAGTGCCTGTCAGTGTCTCGTCTCATTCGCTCTGTTAAATAGCAAAAGTGAAGTGAATATAAAGATAGCGAGTGCGGTCCTCCGAAACTTGATTGATAAAGACACAGCATGGACTGAATGCAGCAATAACTACTTGGACAGACTTATTAAAAATGCAATTCACTCTATGCCAGCAGGGAGTGACGCTTAAAAGGGGAGAAATAATGTTAAAGTTAGAGGTTTGCGCCTGGAACGGCTGTATAATGAAGTACAAACGCTGCTTTATCAGACATATAAACATGCAAGATGAAATGAAAATGATATAAAACATTTTCAACGTGTTCCTTCAGAAATACAGTGGTATAAAAACACATTTTGATTTCTAAACGTGCATTATGTGTGTGTTTTATTCACAAGCCTTTGGAAAGTTTTGATATTATGGTGGGTCGCCACAAATAAATGTATGTATGTGAAACACATCCCACACAACAACCTGAGACTTCAGACTCGTCTTTAAGTTTGTAGCCGGCGCCACTACCAGCCCGTTTACAGACCGGCAGTTGACTTCGGTCCGGGCGCGTGCGGCACGATCAAACAAAGCACCTGAAAGACAGACACCCGGGTCTATATGAATAATTTAGAGAGGTTGGTACTATTCTTATTTTAAATTACTCAAACATTAACCAAGATGGCTAGTATTGTTGCTGATAAGTGTTGTCTCGTTTTTTCTCCGTAATTATTAAAGTTAATATATCTGACTAGGAATCTTAAATACTTTAACTGTGGTCAAATGTAAATTAACTTGGTTCATTTAACTTCATTAAAAAATAATATCTTAATTCTGCAATTTGTCTTCATGTCGATCAGTGAGCATTGTTTTCGGGTGTGATACGTTTGCTGTGGTCGGTGATATGTGAATCCAGGCTTTAAAATCTGTTCATCAAATAATGTTATGTTTAACCAGCATTTATGAACGATGAGCAATGCATTTGTACAGTATATTTTAATCTTTGATAACAGTAGGTAATAAAAATACAACAGATCATGTTCGCTCTGGTCCAATGAAAAAAAAAATAACAGATATAAATTTGGATTTTAATTAGTACATGTATTAGTAAATGTTAGTTTAAATTAACTTTTAACTAAGATTAATAAATGTTTTGGAAGTATTTTTCATTGTTTATTCATGTTAACTAATGTTAACAAATATCTATTACCATTAACTTATGTTCTAAGATTAGTTAGTTCAGTTCATTTTAAAAGTGTGGTCTAAAAAAAAAAAAAAAAATGTTTATTAAAGTTTGGCATTTTCTTGTAGCACCAGAAAGAATATGAGACTCGACCTACAACAAAAAACAACACACTCACAACCTACACTAGACACTACACCTTGAACAAGTGCACTACCTCAAGACATTTTTGTCATGTAAAATAAAACTCATTGTCTTGTTCTAGACTTGATGATATTTATCTTTAAATAAAATGCAAAAAATTACTTAAGCTATGGCAGTTTTTCTCGTGGTATCGAAAATGTATCGAATATCGATATTTTTCAAGGTATCGTATCGGAGTTAGTATCCAGTTCGTGACAACACTAACAGGTGTCTTCGTTTTGTGGGGAAAAGGCATATTGTCCAGTGCAATTTCACCCTCATGTTTAGTTTATAGTGCACAACAGTATATATTTATAGTAGTAAAATTTTACAGCATTCATGTCCAATTTCCAACTATAAAATTCATATATCAAAATATAGCTGTGAAGGCAGCATAGATAATGATAAGATAAGGATGTCATGGTATTTGTACTTGTTGATTAAGGATTAAGATTAATGGAAAACTATTCAGATTTCTTTTAGTAGCAATAACATGAAGGAAGTGCACTAGCAAGGGTACATATTAGCACTAGTAGTCTTGTATTTTTATTATTTTGTTGTAGATTTTCGTTTTATCAACAAGCTATCAAAGTTCATTTAACTTTAAGCATCTGTTGTATAGCGATATGTCAATATAAATGTGGCGTTGAATAAAGTGTAAATCGAATTAACTCATTTATATATTTTCGGGATAGCAAATATATTTGTGATAGTTGGCAGGAGTTATTGACATGTCAGAGCGATAAGTATGTATTTTCAAAATAGAAATACAGTATTTGTATGTAAATAATTTTCTCACACATGTATTTGATTGATGTATTTGTGCCCTCTCTGAGTAAACATATAGTTTCTTTTTTAAAACGAGTATATAGAATATGAAAAAAGCTAGGTTATTTACAAGAAAGCTAGCAGTTAGAGAATAAATATGCAATTGATAGAGGGTTCAAATGTTTGTGGTTTTTAAATTAAAAAGATTAGATAAAATAAATTAGAATAGAGAGAGTTAGAGGGTCATAAAGATGGAAGAGTTGTGTTTTTAGCTGTTTCTTGAAGATGGGTAAGGTTTAGCTGCTCAGATTGAGTTACGTGCATTGCATCACTGTACGCTGGTCCTCGCGTATGCGTAAAAGTGAAGTACACTTTGGCCTTTAGGTGCAAAATGACTAAATTAAATGTCTGTATAACTTGTGCTCTTTTATGAATTTTTTTGGTTTTGAGTGTTTTTGTCTAATCATGTGATTTAACTCTCACTTCTCTAGTGTTCTGACTACTGACTAGGGAGCTGATGGAGAGATTTAGTTTGGGTTTATTTTGCTCTCTGTTCATTGTTCTCTTCATCTTAAACACACAGAAAAACTCCTGCTGAAGCAACTGAGATCCACGTGACACTGTTATAAAGATGGCGATTATTAAAGAGGAGAGTGAAGACTTCAGGATTGAAGAAGTATTTAGTCTGAAAGATACTGAGGAACAAACAGGTTGGTTTCATTCTCAAAGCTTGACTCACTCATTTGAAAATGTCCAGCTCTACAGAAATTAATGATGTTTCTGAAGGGTCATTCTGTGTCAACTCAACCAGAGGTCCCTGGCTAACATTTTTTATTTTTCTAATATTTATTCTTAAAGGGTTGTCTAGTGCTGTGTATCACCAGCAAAGTATGATGCGTGCCACGATACGATACGTATCACGATACGGGGCTTAACTGAATTTCACCTTAGAAGAATTTAGGAAAACGGCTGTTTATTAAACACTGCATGCTATAGGGCTGTTGATAGCTATAGGCAGAGCAGGCAGTTGACCTCTGCATTATGAAGGGCCTCCATAACCGCACCACAGTACAATATAGGTAATGGCATATGTTTCATGTTTACAGTGGGCACTCCCCACCAGGTAAAATATTCTGATTGCTTGCATCTACCTTTTAAGCCCATAAATAATAATGTACTCCTAATGAATTTATATTGTAATGTAATTATATTAATATATAAAAAAAATCATCTTAACATTGCTGGTAGGTTATCGCTGTTAAATTAACGCACTCATTTAAAAAAAAAAATTAGAAGCGTTCTAAACTATTGCGCTGTCTTCACTGAATCTCACACACACGCTCAGTCACACACACAGATCACGTTGTGGCCGCGCACAGACATTCAGGAACAAACCTTTTAGCGCTGCCCCGCAGTTTTATCAGTAACATAGCTTAATCGCTCAAGAGCTTACATACATTATCTTTCTCAACAAGGAGTGGTAACACCATTGCTTCTAAAGGAATTAAAGCCACAGCTTCATTGTTAGGGTGGTAATTCAATTCATACATACACAGCATCTCTCTGGCTCTCTCTCTCTCTTCCCCTCTCTCTCACTCTCTCATAAGTGAACATTTCATAAATTACACTTTTATGAGAATAGAATATTGAAGTGGAGATCGCTAAACTGCAAGCTAGTCTGTGTTTTCAGAAGGCAAGCATGTTTATCCACTGTGGAGAGAGCGCGTGTACAGGGTTGCCAGGTTGACAAAGATAAGTTTCACACTTAGCAGATATTTCCATATTGCGCAGTGGCAAGCTCTGGTTCGGGGATTACGTATCTTTATATCAGGCAACCCAGTACTGTTTCTATCTGAGGTCAGATTAAACTCCACTGCTGCACACGTGCCACAATATCATACAGGGCCGCTGTATCGATACTCGTATCGTCAAATCTCTGTAACGACACATTGTTGTATCAATGTATCGAACACAGCACTAGTTGTGTCATTGGATTTGATCTATGTTATCTTGTATTATAAAACAATAAGATTGTTAGTAGGACACCGATATTTTAGACATTTTATAATTATCAATTTCGATACCACAGCAAAAATCACAAGCCAAAAATAAATATAAGTTTAAACATTATTAAAGACAAGTGACAGCCAGTAAATAAGAACAAATGATTTACAACATCCTCCGAGATCAACTTCTCCCAACCATCCAAGAATAGTTTGGTGACGAACAATGCCTTTTCCAGCAGGATGGAGCGCATTGCCAGAAGGCAAAAGTGATACTTAAGCGGCTCGGGAACAAGACTTTAATCCCATGAGAAACTTGTGGTCAGTCCTCAAGAGGCGGATGGACAAACAAAAACTCACCAATTTTGACAAACTGCAAGCATTGATTATGTAATAATGGGCTGCCATCAGTCAGGATGTGGTCCAGAAGTTGACTGACAGCATGCCAGGGTGAATCGCAGATGTCTTGAAAAAGAAGGGTCAGCACAGCAAAGTATTTGCATAACTTTAATGTAATTGTCTAAAAAGCCTTGACACTTATGAAATCCATGTAATTATACTTCAGTATACCATATTAACATCTGACAAAAAGATCTAAAAACACTGAAGCAGCAGACTTTGTGAACATTTTTGGAAAACTTTTGGCCACAGCTGTACGTGTTTATTTTTCTAAAGAAAAAATATTAGCAAAATAAAAAATTTGAGCCAGGGAACTCTGGTTAAGTTGACATGTAATGACCCAACTTTGTTTCCATGCGGACTGATGCTGGCTTGAGAAAGCCTGACCAGAAAGTTTGGAGTTTTAAAATTAATATTAAATATAAATTTTGGATTTAGCATTACACATGTTTTCCCCAACAACTAAAGCATACCTGTAGGACACTGGACACTAGAGTTTAGGTTGCAATGCCAATCAATTATTGGTTATTGATATAATAATAATTTTCTAGACATTTGATTATTCACTTGAGCTCTTTACTTTGCTTTTTATTTCTTCATTAGCAATCCGTTTCACACAGTCTCGTATCGGCAGTTAATACCGATCTCAGCTGTCTGGTCATTAGCAAGAGTTTATGACTTAATACTATGCTTGCTATTTCTTTAAAGGCAGGGTAAGCAATTTTTCAAAAACGTTTTAGAAAACTGAGTCGGGGCCGAGTACCAAATAAACTTGTAGCCAAGCAGCAGTAAGGGGCGTGTCTAATCATGATATGGAGAGACTTTTTTTACAGAGAGAACCAAGAGAGCGTTTAGTGAACAGCCGAGCCCAGTGACAAAGATAGAGGTGGCAACAAAAGAGGAAAACGTCTGCGGAACGATAAGGCAAGAAGTAGGACACGTGTAAATATCGGATCAGCTTTCCAGTGCTGGAGAGAACTCAAGGAGTGGAAGGCCTGCGATCGGATGCCTAAATTGCTTTCTTTCTTCCCTCAGGCCATCAGGATCCTAAACTCCTACTCAAACCCAAACTCGGTCTCATAACATTTACATGATTCAATTTAATGTGTACATACCCGGTACAACCATGTTTGCACATTCTTCTTGCTGTTTGCACATTCTTCTTGCACATCCCTGTTTATATTATTATTTATTAAGTCCACAGTATACTGTATTACACATTTTATTTCATTGCATATTTTACCCCTTATTTTTATTTTATTCTTACCTATATTTATATATATTCTCTTGTGTTATGTTTCATTTTTATTTTATTTTTTGCACTGTCCATTGAGCGGACCTGTCCTGATTTACATTTCACTACTGATTATATCCTGTATAATTGAGTATGTGACGAATAAAAGAACCTTGAACCTTGTCATCTACCTCAAATGCTGCAAAAGCAGAGCTGCTAAAATCATCAAGGACTCAAATCACCCCAGTAACTGTCTTTTCATTTTACTGCCATCTGGCAAGCACTTCAGGAGCATGATGGCAAAAACTGAGAGACTGAGGAGGAGCTTCTTCCCTCAGGCCATCAGGCTCCTAAACTCAGTCTCATAACATTTACAAGACTCAATTTAATAAACTGTAAAACATTAATTATTCTCCATCATCCGCATTGCTGCTATGTGTATATACCCCGGTACAACCTGTTTGCACATTCTTCTTGCACATCTCTGTTTATATTATTATTTATTAAGTCCACAGTATACTGTATTTCACATTTTATTTCATTGCACATTTTACTCCTTATTTTATTTTTTTATTCTTACCTATATTATATATATTCTCTTGTGTTATGTTTCTTTTTTTTTTGCACTGTCCATTGAGCGAACCTGTCCTGATTTACATTTCACTATTGATTATATCCTGTATAATGGAGTATGTGACGAATAAAAGAACCTTGAACCTTGAGATGTCAGATGGACTAGCCGCGGTAAGAATGCTCTCGGCGGATACATGAGCACTGAGCTTCCAAAATCAGCGAATCACATTTTCAAATAGGCGCTATATTTATAAATAAGCCGCAGATTTGAGTTTTAAAACAACCACATTCTCACCTTAAATACTTTAAAAACGCTCGCTGATTGGTGCGAAATGCGTTCTGGGATACCTGGCTGCCTCAAGCTTGCACAAGTCACCTCTTGATGCATCCTCGATAAAATTGGCAGAGCAAGAACACATCCAGGGATTTTAACTGTACTTGGCTAGATGTGAACTTTGAATTGGAACAGTACTTGGGCGATGACTGATGACGTTTCACAAGTCCACATTAGAGGTCGACCGATATATCGGCCAGCCGATATATCGGGCCGATATTTGTCATTTTTTAATATATCGGCATCGGCCGATATCCGTGTTTAGTAGCGCCAATTTAAAGTCAGGCACATCCGCGGGCAGCCCCGTGTTATTGGTGTGGTGGAACGTGTGCTGCTGCATGTGAAGAACTCCAAGCCAAAACTTTTGGAAGATTCAACAACAGTCCTGGGAGATGGAGGCAAGGCTTAAATTCTTATATTTCAAAGTCCTATGGCCATATATTTACTATAGTAAACTATGAAGTGTTGCTTCACTCAGTGAAAGAAAAAACGAATAGCATAGAACCGTCGGGAACTGGCATAATGCTACAGCTGGTTGAAGGTTCGCTTACTTGCAGTTAACTTTAAGGACTGTAGTCGAAAACGATCAGCAGCTTGCTTGCTAACATATTTGCCCCAATGTTATAAGTTCGGTTTTATTTTTCTTGTATCTGAGTCAGAGAATTTCACTCAGTCCCCACGGTTCGGCACGCATGTGATTCGCGGATTAACTGATAAATTTGACCACCATAGAGTGAAGTGTATCATTTGCACGTGTTTCGGGACACGATTATTATATTATAATAACTTTCCCCGTAAACACCGGAGCTATATGCCACGAGCGCTAGCATAGATTCCAGAGCGACGCGATTGGTCGAAACCCGCCTCATTCGGCCTTCCGATTGGCCTAGTGTCTACAGCAAATGTAGACTCTCGGCCAATCGTAAGGGAGAATCGTCTACAGCAGGGGTCCCCAAACTTTTTTTTGCGAGGGCCACATAATTTTTCCTTGCTTTAATGGGGGGCCGGGTTGGTTTATGGCAAAAAATTACACAGGCAGGAGTGACTACTAGTATTATTGTTAAGATTTTATTATGATTTTAATTGCATTTATTATGCCTCCTATTGCTAGAATAGTTTATTATTTTATGCACCGTACAAACAAATGATCATTACTTTTCAGTGCTATTCAAAATCAAAACATTTACTTATGCATATTAATTAGTGTGAACTGTGGGCTTGCTTCTGGGTGGTGAGATGTCCAATGTCAGGCTCCATTCCTGTCACAGCCAGTCTCAAAGACTGATGCAAATGTTCATCAGTGAGTCTTGATCTCATCGGAGTTTTCATCAGTTTCATGAATGAAAAGGTTTGCTCACAGATATACGTGCTGCCAAAAAGTGTGGACATCTTCATTGCATGCCTTTTGATGTTTGGGTATGTCTCATTAGAGAGGGCAGCATAGAATTCAATGAGACCGTTGGGCTTAAATGCGTCACAGTTCTGTAACTCAGCCAACTCAAACTGATAACAAGGCAAGGCTTCATCAATGTCGGCAGCGAAGGGGTTCTGGAAAAGACGGATTTCTTTAGCGTGGACATGAAGCTCACGGAATCTCGCGTCAAACTCCGCCTTCAGCATTTCCAGCGCTTCCACTGACTTTTCAGCTGGGAATGGGGCCACTGGTTTCTCAGCTGAGAGACTTTGGGTAACGGGGAGATGAGTGAAGTCTTGCTTTTGCACTTGTCCCACAAGCAGTGCTAGTTTCACCCCAAATGTTTTTATATGGGAATACATGTCGCATATTAGTTTTCCTTGCCTTGGAGCTGCAAGTTAAGACCGTTCAACATTTCTGTCACATCTGTTAAAAATGCGAGGTCCCATTTCCATTCTGCGTCGATCAGTTCTGGGACAGTTTTGCCCTTTGTAAGAAGAAAGGCGTTGATTTCGGGTAGCAGCTCGTAAAAACGCCTCAAAACTCTGCCTCGGCTTAACCATCGGACTTCAGTATGGTAAAGCACATCTCCGTGAGCAGACTCTAGCTCGGCGAGAAAGGCTTGGAACTGCCGGTGTTTAAGTCCGTTTGCTCTGATGAAGTTAATACATGACACCACCACCTTCATGACCGATTCCCACTTCAAAACTTTGCAGCAGAGTGCTTGCTGGTGAATCAGGCAGTGGACTTGTAACGGGGGGCTGAGACATCTTTCCTCCATTTCTCTATTCATGCGTCCTATAAGCCCCCTCGACGCGCCAACCATACTAGGAGCCCCGTCGGTAGTGATGCTGACCAGCTTAGACCAGTCTAGACCCAGCTCTCCCATCGTTTGGCACACTTTACCAAAAATATCCTCCCCTGTCGTAGTGCCTTTTAGACTTTGTAGGGCTGCCAGCTCCTCGGACACTTCAAAGTTTGAGCTAACTCCACGAAGAAAAACGAGCAGCTGTGCCGTGTCCTGCACGTCATTGCTCTCATCCAGTGCTAAAGCAAAAAAATCGAATTCTTTCACTTTCTCCTGTAGCTGGGCATATACATTATCCCCCATTTCTTCAATTCGTCTGGTGATTGTACTTGCGGACAGACTCACCGCATTTAAGACGTCTTTTTTATCAGGGCACACCTCCTCCGCAACAGCATTCATGCATTTCTTGACGAACTCACCGTCACTGAATGGCCTACCACTGGTTGCAATTAGTTTAGTCCACTTTTGGTTAAATACCCTACATTCTGAATCAACCTTTCTCTTTCCCAACCGTTTCGCCATTTTGCCGTCTCTTTGAATTTTCTCGCTGGCTCGCGCGCGTCACCTGTTCGATCGCGATGACACGTTACGTTGAACGTAGGCTACCGTTCTGTTGGTATGTGAATTTTAAAATTAATTAAGCTACGTTAATAACTAAGTTAAAGTACATTTTAGTTTGAAAGCCAACCCTTATTATAAAATACCGACATGATACAAGTAAAACATATATTTAAAATTACATTTTAAAATGACAAAATATGTCTCTGGCATTGTTCAGAGGGCCAGTCCAAATGTTGGGGCGGGCCGCATTCGGCCCGCGGGCCGTAGTTTGGGGACCCCTGGTCTACAGTCTACACCGGCCACTGCACAGCTCTCGGGCTCGCGTCTTCTGCGCTCTTCCGCTGCCGCACACACCGAAGCACGCGCAGGCAGAGAGAGAGAGTGAGAGGAGCGATTCAGATACAGCATTTCAGACAACGCCTCAACGGACGGATACATACACAAAGTTATGTTAAAATACACGTTTTGGCAAGTATTCTGGTAAACACAGTCCGTTATGTCTTAAGTTAACGTATACAGCTGAGAAAGAACGTGCAGAACAGTTGTGTTTCCTGCATGACAACCTGCCGTTCTTAAACTGGGAGGACTGAGAACTTTCAGTGAAAGATGGGTAGAGTGAGGAAGACTCAGGGGCCTGCAAATTAGTTCAAATTAAAGCACATTCCTTTATATTCTTCTGTAATGTTTACATAATTTCATTCACTCAAAAATTAGGGGTTGCTGCCATGTTATTTGCACTAAATAGATTTTTGTTGCTGCTAAGTCAAGTGCATTCACAGTTGGTTACTTGAGGACTTTGTTTTATAAAATTGCAGAAAGATGCAAAAAGCAGAAAGTTAGAATGCACTTTAGATGTTCTGTGTCATTTATACCAAACACAAATGTTGCTGGTTGCTAGTGTGTTTGCAGCACTACTATTATTTATTTTTATATTTTTCAGTTTAATTGATTTTTATTTATAAAGTTGTATTTATTTTATTTAAATGTATATTTAAGTTTACATTTATGTTCAAACAAACTTGAAAAATTCTGCTTGATAAATGCTCTAAAACTTTTGTAAATGATTGAAAGTTTTTTTATTACCTGTTTTATATATTTAATACTTGGTCAGTTTATTTATTTCTTTGGATAAATATTTAATTTGAATACCGTGCAGTGCACAAAATTAAGATTCGAGAGATGGTTGAAGTCAGTGTTCAATAAATGATGTTAAATTTAGAAATTTTGTGCATCCACTTATTATTAGTGTGACATTTTAGCATGCAAATGAAGGGGAAAACTTAAAGATATCGGCCCAAAAAATCGGCAGCACATATCGGCCATCGGCTGACCCTGACCTCTAAACATCGGCATCAGCTATAGAAAAACCCATATCGGTCGATCTCTAGTCCACATGTACAGTCAAGAACACAAATTGAGAAACGGCCTTTGTCTCTGAGAGAATATGTGGTGTCCCAGCACGCGCACACACCTCTCTCTCGCCGCCTGTCTGCTCAGTTTCTGTTCAGCACGGGGCAGAGAAGAGCAGAGCTTAATTCAGTTAATCACAGATATTATGTTGCTTGCTTCTCTAATTTTACATGCAAGTATAGCCAAATTCACAGCACAGCTATAGTCATTATCTTATGGGTATTTTATTTAATCAGACAACGGCTCGATTATAATGATTTTTGTGCAGATTAACATCTTGTAAATGAGAGCTAGTTATGTAGTCTTAATGGGTCGTGTCTCAATCACTTTTTCATATTCATTCCATTGTCTGACAACAGAAACAGTAAAATATATCACTGAAAACTTATTGAGAATTTAGCTGCATCAAAATACAGTATGTGGGCACAGAGAGACAAACAAATGTAATAATAAACAATATAGGGTATTTACATTTTGCACGTTCAGAAGAAGAGCTGCCTTGTCCTGCAAAAATGTAAATTGCTCAGTGCAAAGAAAGAGAAGTAATGGGAACCTAGTAATTATTTTTTCATATTTCTAATGAACAAGTTCTTTGAAAAAACATCTATTACCTTTTGAAAAATGTCTAGTCTTCATGCTCTATGTTGACTAGGTTTAAATAATAATAAACCACATTTGCATAAAGCATCCATATTTGTCCATACTCATGTTGATTAGAGTATAAAAAACTTGAAAAGTATTAATTTAAGGTACATTTTAGAACAAATAAAAATGTGCAATTAGTCGCGAGTTAACTCAAAATAATCATGAAATTAATCTTGATTAAATATTTTAATCGATTGACAGCCCTAATATATATATTATATACATTTTTTATAATTTTTTATGATTGAATTATTAGCTTTTCATTAAATTCATGAACCCCCTGCAGTTCTTTCGCCATGGGGGAAAAAACAGTTTTTATGTCTAGATGTTCTAGTGCGTAGAGATCTGTAGCGTCAGCTTGAGGGGAGAAGTGCAAACAGGTTGTGACCGGGGTGAGAGGGGTCTTTGATGTTACCTGCCTGTTTTCTTCACCCTGGAGTTGTACATGTCCTGAAGACTGGGTAGGTGCACACAAATAGCTGCTTTTTCACTGTCGGGCCAGTGCTTTCACCGGGCCTGGCTGGTTAAAAGCCTCAGACTTGTAGCACCGAGCCCACAATTACGATGCGTTTCCACCGTCGGGCCAGAAGCTTCGCTGTGATTCACTAAAACCCGCCCTTTATATGCCTCTCTGGAACATCACGCAACTCAATCATTTGACCAACAAAGAGAAATTATCAGAAACTAATCATAAATAAATCACTGGAACTAGTGCGATATAATAAACTATATTTATAATAAATAAATCAAATAAACATGACAAAACGTCTGTTTGCCTGCATATTTTGTTAAAGATTTAAATACAAAAACATCAATGTTTTGTAATAATACGTGATACATTATTCATAATGAATTAATCAGGACTGAAAATTAGTCACACAGAAATAAAGCGTTATGAACCATTATTTCACAAAAGAAAGAGGACACCTACTGTCAGTTGAGTCTGTTTTCGGTTTATTTGTAGTCACAGTATTCATCACATTTAGAAAGAATGATAATTTCTATATCCTATTTTTTCCATCAAAAATACAACCTGAGTAGCAGAGGGAGCTCCCGAACAAAACAATTGATATATTTTATGACATACATGGAGCTGAAGTTTAGAGATGACACTCATGACCGATTAAATATGTTATTAAATAAATACACGATCAGGCGGTCGTTTTACCATGTTTACTATGGTAATGGCTAGCATGCATCTTTTGCATCGCTTTATTTCTGCGATCATAATCCATATCAGATCTCAAACAGAAGTTATTTCAAACTTTCACTGCTGTTTAAAAGTGAGGCTGTAGCTAAAATAATTTTAAGTCTTTAATGCTGGTGTTAAAGCTGTTCACTTTATGAAACCACTCCTCTATCCCTAGTTGGCCTGCTTTGCCCAAGGTTTTCGTCTGGCCAAAGATACCTGGCTGTTGGCCCGTGGAGGCACTGACGAAGCATGATCAAGCCCCGGAAGTGACAGTGGAAACGCGACTGGACTTGGCACGCACTAGCACGGTTTTGAACCAACAGTAGAAACGCAGATATTGATCCTTTCTGCTGTCCTAACAGTCCGTTGCAGTCTTCTTAAGTCTGATTTGCTGGCTGACCAAAACAGACAGTTTATAGAAGAGCACAGAACTCACTCAATAACAGCTGAGTGAAAATGTAATCTGTGCCTGTGGCAGGTTGATATTTTTCACCTGATGAAGGAAGTACAACCTCTGCTGGGACTTTTCAGTCCATTCGTGGACCTGTTTGCTCGGTAAACAAACTGCAGGGGGTCCAGCAAGGGTCCAGTAATGTCCTCCAAGTAGGCCAACCCCAGTCTCTCAAAGGACATCATGACCACAGATGTTAAAGCAACAGGTCTGTAGTCATTAAGTCCTGTGACTTTTGGTTTCTTGGTTACAGGGATGATGTAGGAGTGTTTAAAGCAGGAGGGGACTTCACACAGCTCCAGTGATCTGTTGTGAAGATGGATGATAGCTGGACAGCACAGGCTTTTAGGCAGGCTGGAGAGACACCGTCTGGGCCTTTGGCTTTCCTTATCTTCGGTTTCCTGAATAATTTGCGTAAATCATCTTCACGGATCTTTAGTACAGGCTGAGAAACAGGAGGGGTAGGATGTTGATGGCTGTACTGTGAGACGGTCAGAGTTGGTGTGGGGTGTCACACCAGTCTTTTGCTTTTCAAACCTGCAGGAAAAGCCCGTTCAGGTCTTCAGCCAGTTTTTGACTGGCCTCAGTTCTGGGGGAATGGGGTCTTGTGATGGCTTTCAGGCCTTTTCACACTGATGTAGGGTCATTGTTTGAGAGCTATTTTTTAGCTTCTCAGAGTAGTTTTTCATTTGACACTCTTATCTCACTATTCAGTGTGTATTTGGCCTGTTTGTACAAGGCTTTATCCCCTAGGTGTCCTCTTTGGCCTGGTGAAGCTGTTTGAGTTTTGCACTGAACCAAGGTTTGTCGTTGTTAAATGTTAAATAAGTCCTGGTGGGGGCACATGTCCTCACAGAAACTGATGTAGGTTGTCACAGTGTTAGTGAGATCATTCAGATCAGTAACTGCAGCTTCAAAACAACTAATCAGT
>JAPDDN010000577.1:0-67748 GCA_027422405.1 Ptychobarbus kaznakovi
TATTTTATTGTACTTTATCGTTTTGCATATTTAGATTTCAGTTACACAATACATAGCTATCTTTTCAGGGTGTGTTTTTAGAAAATGTATGCAAATTTGTTCATATTTAATGAGGTAATGCATCATTTACATGTTTAAAAACAAACTTGTAATACGAAAATGTTTGCAATTCTTATTGTAACCAATCAGCTGGGCAAGTATGTTGGTTATATATATTTGTTAAATGTTTACCATATTTTCCTCAGGGGTTTAGCTTTAAAGATTAGATTAAAGACTGTTTAAAGGTGCACTGTGTAATATTTATGATGATCTATAGAGAGAAATGCAATTAATAATATCAAGAAATACGTTTTCAGAGGAGTATAAAGACCTTACTTAATGAACTGTTATGTTTTTATTACCGTAGAATGAGCGATTTATAACTACATATACCGCGGGTCCCCTTACATGGAAGTCGCCATCATGTTTCTACAGTAGCCCTAAACGGACAAACTGCTCTACAGAGCGCGTATCGTCACTATGTTGTTCTCGCGAAAAACACGGACACAAGGATGAACAAGTAACAGTAATATTCGCAATGACATCGTTTATTGAATAATTAAGTAAATACAATTCCTTAATTTACCATTGTAAAGAAACCTCATTGCTCTCTGCGGTCGCAGACGACGCCATCTTAGCCCTGTATCGCCACCGTAGCTTCTCTAAAGGGAGGGGTGAGCGCGGGACTGAGCCGTTGGTTGCAATTCGCAAACTCAACCACTAGATGCCGCCAGAAACTACACAATGCACCTTTAAAGCATTATTATTATTATTGTTATTAATGATGTGTGCACATAGAACATTCTAGAAAAATAAGAATGGTCCAGCTTGATTTCATGGTGACTTTAACAGCCTGACAGTTTGAAAAGATATATTAAATCTGAGGCTTTTATTAGCCAGTTCTTAGTCGTCATTAGCAGTATTGAGCCTCATTAACTTGTCGATCACTGGGGATTTGGAGGGAGTTGGTAGGCATCTGTCAGCAGCAACTGAATCCAGTTAATTTTTGCTTTTATATACTACAAATCTACTTGTGTTCTGTTTGATGATGAGTCGGTTAGCAGGACAGGTAATCATGGTTATGACAGTGAACACTGAATATCTGACACAAACATTTAACTCCGCAAATGCACATCATCATGCTCATCACAAATGAGATTGTACATGATGTGTGTCAATAATAGTAATTGCGCCGATCAAGAAATTAGAGGAAGATACCGATCACTGATATATTAACAGTATACACAGTGGGTTCATGTAGCAGCAGTACATAAAAAAAAAAAAATAACACACTCACACATCCGTTACAAACAGGGCCGTCGCTAGGAATTCTGGGCCATGTGCACTGAATTTGTTAAGTGGCCCCCTCAAAATCATGTTCTGGGTGGGTGTATGAGTTGCGATCGTAAAATGTAAAATAACGTTTGGGGTGATGGGTCATAGGGCCTTCAATTGGAGTAAATAAATGAATAAATAAAACAGGACAGAAACAATAGATATTAATGAATTCACGACAAATGCAACAAACTTAATGCATTTTTGTCACAGAAAAGCACTTGACAGTTTTGATTTTGAGCTAGACTGCTGGAAAGTTACTGCTTATAAATTCTGTCATCATTTCCTCACCCTCATGTTGTTTCAAATGACTTTCTTCTGTTGAACACAAAAGAAGATTTTGTAGATTGTTACTAGGGCTGCAGCGATTCGTCGACGTCATCGATTACGTCGATTATAAAAATACGTTGATTAGTATGGAGTGCGTCGACGCGTCACACCTTTAGCCACGCCCATTGTGCGAGCCTGCAGTTATCCCTACTTAAGACTGTTTTTCTGCCATGTTTAACACAAACAAGACTCTAGAATAGAAGGTAAAGGCTAGTATGGCAAAACTTCACTTCATAGAGCGTTCATAGAGCATTATATTAAACGACCGTCAGAACCGCATATATAGCCGAACTGACGCCTTTACATTGTCAGGATTCACATCCGCATTTAAAGCTGCGCTGAATGAACGGCACGGGACATCGAGTTGCCTATATAATCAAGACTGGTTTAATGCACTCACAGAGACGGAGAAATTATTTGCGTTCATCTTATTCCGGAGCTGCCGTCAGTGCTGTGTGTGTGTGTGCGGGTGCGGCTGTGCACGCGATCGGACACGCGCACCAAACACTCTCTGCATTCGCTAACAAAGCATTTAAAGTCATTGTTAGTTGTTTAACTGTGTGATGGATAGGACAAGCCTCGACTGGGCTCGTTTATTTAAAAACGGGCTCAGCTGTGATAAAACTTCCCGGTGTTATGACGCCATTTTTTATTCTGTCGCTCTAGTGTCCTGAATGCGGTTGTGTCTTCAGCTGTTCATTCATATACAGATATGTATTCAAGCAGATGTTTTAATCTTCTGAATAAATAAAACCTTTAAAGTCTCTCACCTGTAAGCAACTGCTGTCAGTCCCAAACAGAACTGTGAATGCACCATAATGTGCATTTCTGTTGACTGTATCACTGCCCTGTAAATCTCCTTTCTTTCTTGCTTTCTTGCTTTCTTGCTTTCTTGCTTTCTTGCTTGCTTGCTTGCTTGCTTGCTTGCTTGCTTGCTTGCTTGCTTTCTTATTGTTATTCTTTTTCTCTCTTTTCTTATTTTTTATTTATTGTTATTTTCTTTCTTTCATTTTGATTAATTATTTATTGTTATTTCTTTTTCTCTCTTTTCCTGTTATTATCTTTATTTATTGTTATTTTCTTTCTTTTCTTTCCTTTCTTTCTTTGTTGTTGTTATTTATTTTGTAAAGTATTAATTATGCGGCCAAACTGAAGTGTGTAGCCGGACCGAACTGTTGCGGAGAACCCAAGACGATACCCCTGTTAGACGCTCCCATTCATGAAAGAAATGCGATAGAGGGAGCGGAGTGTTGTGGTCTGGAAGACATACCTGTGTCTGGGTGTCGAAAAGGTCTGAGGGGGGGCGACGTCATCCACCACAAAAGAAAGTCGTTGGCATCCTTGTTCGTGGGCTGAAGAGTGGCCAGTATGGGGCCCGTCGGCTGTGGGAGAAAACCAAACGTGTCTCCTATCACGCGGGCGATGAAGGAACAGGTAGTAGAGGGAGAAAGCCTGATGCATCTCTCGACTGCCACCCTGATATTGACCGAAGATGGTCTTTTGCTGCACACCGAAACCCGCTGGGTGGGTGTGACAGATCTGAGTGAGGAGAGGGTGTCCGAGGCGGGCAGAAACGTTTGGACAGTCTGGCCCTGCCTCCTGAGGTATCCGTGAAAACTCTCATTCATCTAGTCCGAAGAAAACGGCGTTGCGTGCTAGGAATTGGTTAGCAGGCCCGAAATCCTCGGAGTCGGATGCTGCTGTAAATAGTACATCATCTAGTCCGAAGAAAACGGCGTTGCGTGCTAGGATATAAATATTCAGAATATAAATATTCATGCGCCAATTCAACCGGAGAATTTGCGCTCGCGTGCTCAGGAGAGAGAGGGAGAGAAAGGGCGAGGCCCGTCTGCTCGCTCTCCATCGCCTCAGGCTCTACATCCGAGCCCCAGGTCGTGGATTCACGTAAGGCCGCAGAGGCCTCCGGAGCGCGGCGGGGAAAAACGGATGACTCCCTTTCAAAAACCTCAAGCCTAGAGCGGAGGGTTTTGAGATGGATGTTCTCACAAAATTTACATTTTGCGATCCCGAAAACAGCCTCACGTGCATGCGAAAAACCCATACATTTGACACACTTACTGTGAGTGTCGTCGCTCGGGATGAAGAGAGAACACTGAGGCTGACAGCGACGATATTCCATTGCACTTCACCGCAAGGAGAACGGAGTTCCACTGCTGCAGTTGCCGAAGTGCAACGAAAATATATCCTTAATAAACGATCGAAATCAGGCCAGAAAAATCGCAACAGAAGGGCTAATATGGCCGCTTCGTGAAGGCAGAGAAATCTGAGGAGCAGATTGCATGTCGAGAACGTTGAGGATGGCATCCGTGCCATCAGCCAATGAATTGGTGTGATTCTATACGGGTTTCAGGACGCTAAACAGTCTGGTTTCAGGAGTGGCCATTCAACTGAGACTGCCCTACTCAGTCACTGAAGCCCTGTGAATTTCAAAAGCCGATTCCAAATCATCAGTCCTCTTTCTGCTGTATCTATCTGCCGCTTTTGACACTGTCAATCATCAGATCCTCCTGTCCACCCTCTCATCACTGGGCATCACAGGGATTCCACTTTTCTGGTTTGAATCTCACTGCTAGGTCTTTCAGGGTGGCCTGGGGAGGGTAGGTATCCCAAGGAAACCAACTGGTCACTGGGGTTCCTCAGGGATCGGTTCTTGGACCCCTCCTCTTCTCCACATACACTACATCACCGGGTCCCATCATACAGGCACATGTCTTCTCCTACCATTGCTACGCTGATGGCACTGCTTTATCTCTCTTTTCAACCAGATGATCCACAATGGTAGCTGGACAGACTTCAGGCTGCCTGGCAGACACCTCTGCATGAATGAAAGAACATCATCTACAGCTCAACCTGGCAAAGACTGAGCTTCTTGTCTTCCCTACCTCTCCAACTCTACAGCATGACATCACGATTCAGTTAGGTTTATCAACAATTACCTCATCAACTTGAAATCAACAAATCTTGGTGTAATCTTTGATGACCAGCTGACCTTCAAAGAGCACATTGCAAAGACTACTCGATCTTGCAGGCTTGCACTACACAACATCAGAAAGATCAGGCCCTTTCTTACAGAGCATGCTTGCACAACTTCTTGTCCAGGCTCTTGTCATTTCTAGGCTGGGCTACTGCAATGCTTTTCTAGCTGGACTTCCATCAAACCTCTACAAATGATTCAGAATGCAGCAGCACGACTGGTCTTCAACGAGCCCAAAAGAGCCCATGTTACACCTCTCTTTATCTCCTTGCACTGGCTACCAGTTGCAGCTCGCATCAAGTTCAAGACACCGATGCTTGCATATAGAACAACCACAGGCTCAGCACCCACCTACTTCCACTCACTATTACGAATCTACATCCCCTCCAGAAGTCTGAGATCTGCTAGTGAGCGATGCCTCGAGAGGCTCAAAATCACTCTCCAGAACATTCTCGTTCATCATTCCTGGCTGGTGGAATGATCTTCCCACCCCTATCCAGAATCCCTGTCAATCTTCAAGCAACAACTGAAAACTCATCTCTTTCGACACTACTTGACTTCATCCTAAAAACTTAAAAAAAAAAAAAACATCTTTCTCTTTGTTTTTTCACCTTGCTAGCTTGTACTTATTTTTTACAATGCCTGAGACTTGGTGTTACGAGCACTTCCTCTGTCTGGTTGCCTCTTCAAGATGAATCGCTTTATGTATTCCCCAATTGTAAGTTGCTTTGGATAAAAGCATCTGCAAAATGACTAAATGTAATAAATATTATATAATCAGAAGTTTTTTCATTTTGCATAAAGGTTGGTCCTGACAGCGGAAATTGAACGATTATATAACAATATAAATGATTTGTAAGTGGATGTTAGATAACCGCAATACCGCAGAGTAATGCAACAACCGAAACAACCGCGATATTTGAGTGTTTTCTTGTTTATAAAGGTTACACCATTCTTGTTTTATACTTTGTGCATGTGTACTGAAATATTAATAATGATAACAATTAGGGCTACAACGATTAGTCGACATAACCGACAACGATTCGACTAGTCGAGTAGTCTTATGATCTCATATGATTCAACGTAAAAGCCTGCAATACTGCGGTTTGACCAGCGTGGCGCTGTAGCGCAAGAGTATAGTTCAGCCCTCCTGGATGCAATTTAAGAGAAGAGACACACACAGCGCTTCATAGAAAATGCATCCGAACCTGAGCGGCGTTTGGATGAATATGTTAATATATATTGCGCGCTTTGCACTCAGTAACAAAATAAACACAACAAAAACTGTTAAAGCAGCAGTTAAAAGCGCATCTAATTACAGCGATGTGCATATTTGCACGAGCCCTGCAGTAAAGTCCAGTCATGTCACGTTTATTTATATAGTACTTTATGCAATAGAGGGCCTTAAATCAAGCAGCTTTACAGTATTAATCATGAAAAACCAGAGTCAGTGTCGCTTTCAGTTAGAATTACAACTGGATTTTCTGTTATAAAGCAGCTCTCCAGTGTAGAGGTAGCTAGTGATAAAAAGTGATAGTTCATTAAAGTGATAGTTTAGTTTGCAAAGATCGAAGCTTGATAGCTCAGGACTGTTTTGATTATCATAACCCTATAAGGTATTTTAAGAGAGATTGTTTAGTGAATAAAATAGTTGATCCAAAAATAAAACGTCTTGTCACTTACCTTTATTTTGTTTCTTATCCATATGACTTACAAAAGGAGATGTTAGGCTGAATGATGTGTCTCTCAGTTAATTTTTCATATATCTAATTACTTGGTGAATGAGAGTTTCTCTTTCGGTCATCGATTTAGAAATTGTCTTTTGTTGTTTGATTATTAATATAAAGCACACAGTCACAGCAGGAATATAGCTCGCTGTCACTTTAAGAGCCGCACGGATCCAATTTACTGTTGCACAAGTATTTTCATCCTCAACTCTTTGTTTATTTATTACACAACCGATGAGGGTTTACATGAATAATCACTAAGCGCAGCATTTTGACATATGTTTGCGTGTATTTGAGCGTTTAGGCTTTACATTTCCATGTTGTGTTCTGTCTCTGAGCGCATACACAGTAATCTTCCCGAGGAAGCACATGTTCTATATCATGCTCTTAAAAACAAAAATACATCTAATCAACTTTCACAAGTTCACACTTAGATATATTTAGCATGATAAACGTAATGCGTATTTGGTGAGTATGGTAATACGTTGTTGGCATGATGTCCTGGGGAAGGGCTCCGAGCTTGGGAATGGCCCGAACACAGAGTACCCCCCCATAGTGTGATGAGAATTCTAGTGATATGGTGCAGAAGGGGTGGTGGAGGGATGCTGCATAACCGTCAAATTAATGGATGTATGTCAGCTGTATTTATATCCGAGTGTTGATTAACTTGATTGCGTACCACTTGTGTTTGATTAGGCTAAGTATCTGACGTGCTCCTCCCGAACTTTAATGAAACATTATTTAAATAAATCAAGCACGTCTCATTTTACTAAAGACTCGTTACATGATTTTACTGATATGGACATGAACTTGGCCTTTTATTGAGGAACAAAAGGGCCCCACTGGAAAGGGGGCGGAATGGGGCGCAATAATCGTTTTATCTCGATTACTGTATTTTCATAATCGTTGGAGGCCGAAATCGAAACTGAATTTTGATTAATTGCACAGCCCTAGGTTGTAGTAATTGTTTTCTAATTGTTTTGTTCTCTGTTCACAGCTCTGTTTCAGCTTCTGTCTACGGACTCCAGAGAGTTTTCCGACATTCTGCAGATCCTCACCTCCAGCTACAAGGACTCTTCCTCCACAAGGACATTTGTGTTCTCCAAACCTCGCCTCGTCCACAATGAGCCGCTGGAGAAAGACGTTAGTGTTCTTAATTCATGTTATGGACTGTGGTGTTTGAAAACAAATTTATTTTGTCAAATGGCCGTAAATGTGAGATTGAACACCTGATGAATATTCATCAAGGATGTGATTTTTTTTTTTTGAGGGGGGTGGGGGGTTGGTTGTTGGTTGGTTGGTTGGTTACTGCATGATGACTGAAATCGCACAAATGGCCTTGAGTTATTGTCTAAATAAACTGCGAAAAGATAGTTTTCTAAAACATCATGGACGGAATGATCATGAGAGCACTGTATGAGCACGCGGCGCCATCTGCAGGACAGTTAAATGCATTCAATTTATACAAAGCTCCAAAGTGAGTAGATTCAGCGCTGAAATGTGTTACTCGACCCAGTGATTTTTTTATGAATGCCAGTGAGAATTTGAGATTGCTAATGCTAGTAATTATATAATAGGCTGCAGTCTGAAGCGCTACATGTCTGCTATTACAGTACTGTTTTTACTTTCGATTTGCTTGGTTTGAGGTGCTTTCCTTTGCATTTGGGAACGCAACATTCGTCATTAGAAACGTTTATAAATCTGTTGTTGTTTACAAAGAGAAGTTTCAGTATCACATAATCCTTCAGAAAGCAATCTAATACGCTGATTTTCTGTTCAAGAAACATTTCTCATTATCAATGTTAAAGGGGTGGTTGATTGCGATTTCACTTTTTAACATTAGTTAGTGTGTAATGTTGCTGTTTGAGCATAAACAATATCTGCAGAGTTGCGGCGCTAAAAGTTCAATGCAAACGGAGATATCGTCTTTTAAAATTCTGGAAGTTTAATGCCTACAAAAACGACTGGTAAGGGACTACAATGAGTTACTTCCCGGGTCTGATACGTCACAAACCCAGATAAACCCTGCCCCCAGGAACATGTAAAGAAGAGGGCGAGGCCATGCTGCGCTGCTTTAGAGAAGAGGAAGAGAAAACTAGGGATGCACGTAAAAATCTATTCATTTGAATCGCGATTCTGTCTTCTAACGATTCTAATGGATTCACAAGTTTCAAAATCATTAAAGCAGCGGTTCTTAATACTGTTACTCGTGTCGCTCTGCATCTCTCTCTCTCTCTCTCATTCAGATCGTCAGATCAGCTCCAACAAACTGTTCCAATTATACACTTATTTTCACACAGCAATGAGAAGCATTATAAATGGACACGCGTGTGGTTGCTGTGCTGTATTAAAGCTTTAATCAGGATAAAACCGTATATTAAAAGCTAACAGAAGCAGTAGCACTTACAAATAGCAGCGTATTTAAAAGTATGAGACAACAACAACCAAACATACCATTAAGAGCCGTGCTTGCACAGGTTCTGCACGATCCTCTTCACTAATATCCTCTGGGTCTCAATCGGGCTCAAATTGATAAGCATTATAGACAACATCACTGTTTACAATTCAACCGGAGCACATGCCACTGAGGTGAGGGGCGGGACGTTCAGACGTGCAGTAGAGGCGGTTTAGCGAATCACAACACACTGAGCCAGCTAACCAATCTCAGCCCATCGCGTATTTCTGAAGGAGGAGCTTCATAAAACCAGGAAATAAATCGAGGCGTTTGTCAGAGAAGGGACAGAGAGGTGTGGAAAAAGGTAAATTAGGTGAAAAATAATGCGTTTTTAAAAAAACCAAGCATGAACACATGCTAGACTGCACCCCATAAACACAATCAAGCCTAGAAAAAAAAACAGTCAACCACCCCTTTAAAAACAGTTTTGCTGCTTAATATTTTTGTGGAAACAATGATACCTCTCAAACATTTGTATAAGGTTTAAAAAAGATAGAGAAATTAATAATTTTATTCATGCATGAAAGTTATAAAAAGTGAGTGAAGACATTTAAAATTATTTATATTTAATAAATGCATTAACAAAGTTAATTAATATATTTGATAAATGCAGTTCATTAAACTTTATATTTATCAAAAATCTTGAAAAATATTCACCATTTCCACCAAGTCACCATTTCCACTCAAAATATGAAGCAGCAAAATAGTTTTCAACATTGATAATAATCAGAAGTCTTGAGTCAAATAAATTGTAATGATTTCTATAAGATTGTGTGACTAGGGTTGTAACAGTATGAGATTTTCACGGTATGATAATCGTCTCAGAAAACATCACGGTTTCACGGTATCATGGTATACGGTATTAAACAATCAAAACAGGTTTTTGGTTGAACAAATGTTTGGAAGTAGAGGTCGACCGATGTATCGGTTTTGCCGATTAATCGGCACTGATAGTTGATTCCCGGAACTATCGGTTATCAGCAAAAATCCACTCCGATAGTTTTTCCAGATTACATCCGCTGCCGGAACGGCTGTGAATGGTCCATTATCATTATACAGCGCGAGAGCCAACATATCTATGGCGAGAGCGGCCTCTAGAGGCGAAAATCACTGAAAACACGTGCATTTATTTTGACACGTTCACGCTGCCTGGAGAGAGAGCGCAGTGCTGCTGACATTTCAGATGCACGTTTAAAACACAGACAGCGAAAAGGTATGTATACAGTACACTCCAGTACATTTTTATGTCAATATAAAGTAATTAATTTGTTGACTAGATGCTGCATTGGAGAAAGAACAGCGGTATGCTTGCCGACAAGGCTGAGAGGACGCTAACATTAGCAGTATCTCAAGTGGTTAAATTAATGTTACTTTTTGTTTCAATTTGAATGCATGTCTTTAATTTACCTCAATATTTCTTAATATAATCATATTTATTTAATAGAGCACATTTTCATGATTCAGGTCTGTTTTTTTTATTAGTTTTTTGTAATAAAGTTCAGTACTATTTTACATGGAGTGTTATGTCTTTATTTTTTATTTTTTTATCCAGTATCCATTTTAAAAACTATCGGTTAATTAATCGGTTATCGGCAAGTATGGTCAAACCTAGCTATCGGTAAAATTCAATATCGGTCGACCACTATTTGGAAGCATGTGCTTATTCAAATTTCATTAATCAAAAACAATCAAGTAAATTTAATCATTGATTATATATTAGTTTAACAACTTATATTCATCATTACTAATTCATAACAATTCATAAATTCTGCTTTGACTTAATTTTTCTGCTTTCTGTACTTTTATGACAATACAAATATACTATCAAAAATGGTGGTATTGAAATTAATGTATAAAGCTTTAACAATTTAATTAATGTCTTAAAATGTAATCAAATGAAAATAACTTTTATCCTTTTATGCTTTCGTAAAGGGCTGCACAACAGAGATTTACTAAATAAAAATGGGAAATTATACTCCTTAAATGTTTCTATACATTATTATTATTATTTTTAGAAGTAGGCTACATTATAGTACAATCGTCATTTCTGTCAATTTCTTTGAGTTAAAAAGCGGACTTTTATTTTGACGGGTAGAAGTGAACTGAAGGGGGCAGTAATATGCATTTGAAGCGTCTAAGCTGCCGCAAATCACAGAAGAAGAATAAGAGAGAAACGCAAAACAAACAGATTATATTTTTATATAGCAGTGTTTTAATAATCACAGACACAGACATGTAGTGAATTGACAGCTCTGTTTTTGATTTATTTATCAATCCATCAAACCGCGCATTTTATGTGACATCTGCATTGTAAATTCACTGTCATGACTGGATTCTGGGATTCACTCTGCATCACAGAAACCATAAGGCTTTAACCTTGTTATAAATGGGACATAACTGTATCTGCACAGAGGGATGGTGTTCTGAAATATAGGTAAACATGTTCGATGTGTTTCCTCTTTTTGCAGCCGCTTTGTGACCACAGTTTTTGCTAACTGTGTCTATCCTTGAGGACAAATAAGCGTTCGTCTTTTCTATATTCAAAGTAACGTTATTCCCATACTGCCACTTTTAATTTATATTTCGACGTGGGATAGAGATTAGAGATAACGGCCTCCGTGTCTGATGTTGTCTCTGCTGCACGTGTGGGTGGAGCAAGAGAACAGTTAAGTGGAAAGTTGTTGCCTAGGCGCAGGGGAGATACTGCATCTTTTATTTTCTCCAAATACCATAGATAAGCAAATGTACACGGTATGATAATCGTACGTGTTTATATCGTGGTATATCGCCATACCGGTATATCGTTACAACCCTACACGTGACACTGAAAACTGAATGATGAAGAAAATTCTGCCTTGCGTTCCAGGAATATTATTACATTTTATATTAATATTTAATACTTTTTATTTTTATTTGTAATTATATTTCACAATATTGCTGCTTTTTAATTGTTGTTCTTTTTTACTTTTGTTTAATCAAATAAATTCAGCCTTGACGAGCAGAAGATATTTATTTCGGAATCATTATGTTTCCAAACTTTAATAATAATAACAATTCTATATACTTTATTATAATATATTATAGTAATTATTATAATATATTATATTGTTATCATGATTATTAAGTGCTGCTTTTAATTTTTTACTGGACAGTAGTATGTATTCTTACAGGATAAGATATATATAAGTGCTGGGGGCATGGCTTGTGGGCATGACTTGGGGCATGGTTAGATTTTCCTTTTTGTCTCTAGCTGATCACATGCCTGATTCATGTAGCTGGATCATTTGTCTATACCGGAGTATTTTGCCGGTTAGTCGACGTGAGCAAAATTAAGTCGACGATTTTTAAAAATCGACTAGTCGCGACAAATTGACGAATTTGTTCGATGCTCAAGGTCAGTGACCATCTTATCAAGAGACAGGAATTTCATTAGGCTATTTTAAGAATACATTTGAAAAAATAAGTTGTTTTTATGCATTCAAATAATTAGGCATGCTAAAACCGAGAATTTGGTGACAATAAAACATAATAAAAAAGGTGATAGGGCCCTAAACACCTAATTTTTGTTACGCTTTGAATAAATTGATGTTAAATTATATACGTTTCATGATTTTAATTAATTAGACTAGGGCTGCAACTAACGATTATTTTGATAATCGATTAGTTGGCCGATTATTCTTTCGATTAATCAGATTAAATAAAATTAATTTATTTTATTGACAAAAAACCACACTATTCCACATTCTGCTCAATGTCCTTCAAACAAACTAAATGCTATGAAAACATACAGTTCTTAATTTATTAAACAACCTGTCATAAGGAGAAAACAAATATTTTAGGAATCTGTCAAAAAATTGTTTAAATATAAAAATGTTATTGTAATTTATTGGGCAAATTGCAAACAGAAACAACTAATTAGTATTTATAATAACAAAAATGGCCTCATAACAGCTTGCATTTTTTGTGTACTTTTTGACTGTAATTGGGTATCTGAAAAACACTATAAAGTGCTCTGCCTAATTTTTACCAATTAATAATTGGATTGGCCATTAGCACTAAACACATGGGCCCGGTTTCACAGACACACAGACAGGGCTTAGATTAACCCTAGACTACACCTCTCTTTATCAAAAATTTGATTATTCACTTTTTCTAAATCTTCATCTTTCTCTTTCTCTCCTTCCCTTGCTAGCTTGTACTTATTTGAACAATGCCTGAGACTTGGTGTTACGAGCACTTCCTCTGTCTGTTTGCCTCTTCAAGATTAATCGCTTTATGTATTCCCCAATTGTAAGTCGCTTTAAAAGCATCTGCAAAATGACTAAATGTAAAAGTAAACCAGGATTAGATCATAGTTCAATTATGACATTTAAGTAATTTTTATAAACACGCTCAGAAAAAAAAACATTACTGGTGTGCATCTTGAGACAAAACAAAGGCATTGATATATTTTAGGATCAGTCAGTGCAAGTTTATTTCAGTTAAAACAGCTACGAGTTACATTTTAGTCTAGCACTAGGTTCAAGCCTGGCCTGTGAAACCGGGGGGTGATGTGTTTTTCGTTCATACTGGATGCCAGAGGGCACCCTCGCACAGAAAATCCACAGAACTCTTGATTGATGCTCCAGGGATGTGGATAAGTAAACCGAAGATATAAGCGTTTTGAATGATAAAATAAATACAATAAACACACGAATACGACTATGTATAGTTTATCTGTGTTATTCAAGCCATCTCAGGTATTTTCATAATAATTAAGTATATTTATAATCCATTGCTAATCGATGTATTAGTAGCCCATGGAGTAGTAGTAGCTCAGCTAGTAAATGGAAGGCTAGCTGCTGCCGTCAGAATAAGTGTAATCACTGCATTCACGCGCTCCTCGGATAATCTCATTCCCCGAGTTGTGCTTTTAAGTCTGAATGTGAAAACCGCACACTCGGGATACTATAAAGATTTGTTGGCCGTGTATTATTAGAGCTTTTTGAATTGAGTTCACGTGCATTTTCTCAGTCGGGAAATTATTTTGCACGTGATGATGCTTTTTACGTCCGTTTCGAAGAAACAAAGGACAAATATTTCAACCCATCGCTCAGGCATGGCACCGAAATGAGGCACCGAAATCTGCGTTCTGATTCGGTTCGGTACATACCGGTTCCATAGGTACCGGTGCCGTGTTGGTACCGGGTTTCGGTACCCAACCCTACCGTAAACTGAACGTTTGTTTGCGCTGAGGACGCACACGCATGTGTCACAGTGCCTGACAGGGCAAGCCATTACACTAATGCATTAACTTAAAGCTCAAAATAAAGAATTATCATGTTTTGGGCAGCTTGGACCACGTACTTCTCCCGCAGCACCTCATTCTGTTTCACTATTTTTTGATGTATTTTGTCCATAGAAATGCGTTATTCAATGCTGTAATTTGAGCAACCGGCTGAAGTTGGACATGCACTGTGGGCAGACCCGACTAATCGATAATGAGAATCGTTGTCGATGGTTTTCATTATCGATAATAATCGATTTTATCGATTAGTTGTTCCAGCCCTAAATTAGACATGCTTTTTGACTAATAACATTTCAATGAAACATTAAAAAGGAGTCCAGAAAAAAAAACTGAATCTAGAACAATAAAAAAATAAAAAATAGAATTTTGAAAAAATTTAATATTATAATAAAATGGAATTTGGGAAAAAATTTAATGGATTTCATAGGGCCCTACTTGTTTTCTGTAGGGTTGTGACGGTGAGGAAATTTCCCCACCGGTTAATTGACCTGATGTCACACCGGTTATAACGGTATCACCGTGGTGGGGGGTCGTTTGAGTTTTCCCTCTTTTCCTTAGGTTTTAAGCAGCCTGTAAGCGCCGTGCGCGTTTTACTTTGACTTTAATATCAGCAGCAATTCGGCGTCAAGCAGTGTTTAAATAAAATAAAAATCAGCAAATACTGAGGGAAACCAAATAAATGAGAAACGAATGTTTAAAAAAAAAAAATCGTTTAGATTGTATTTTTTATAGTAATAAAAATAAATTTGTTCAGTTAGAGGACACTACAATTAAAACTGAACGCGGCTGCTCAACGCAGTGCACCGAACGAACGAGAGTCTTGCATCACAGCAGTCTAGGTCTGCATTGCTTCGGCTGTCCCGACCAGATTTCTTAAGCGCGGGATTAATTTCAACGAATACAACGCGGGTAACAGTCGGTAACTCTGGCGCAATTTGAATTTGAGCGGGTGGTCTTACAATATCCCGTTCCCAGACGTCCTTTCAGAACAGTATATCTGCGCTTTATTCTTATCAATCAGTTCAGCCTGCACCCGGACCGTTATGCGCGCGCTGCAGCACGAACCAGTGCTTCGTTTTATTGTCTGTGCACAGCGTGTGCAAAGATGCTCAGAGCAGACTAGCAAATATAATTAATATACGGCTCTCAGACAGAACAGGCAGGTTGTGATGAGTGACAGAGCAGAATAAGTATGGAGCAGGTCTGGATGCGATGTCCTTGAAGGACGTGCAATTCTCTTAACCTTTTTCATTTTTTTTGTATTATGCTTATCCTATCATTTTAAATGACAGACTGTGTCGAATTTTTTTTTTTTTTCTCTGCTGCACTTTTCACTGTGTTAACAGCAAGCTGTTAAATTAATTTAGTATTTTGACAAGACTAATAACATAGCTATTAGGCTAAACCTACATGTTTTTCCTATTGTGTTGTAGGCTGAATGTTAGCCTAAACAAATTATATCCTGACAAAACGAATAAAAATAGGGATTACAATTTTTATATAACTTTTTTTTTCTGTCTGTGACACTTTATTCCGTGTTGGCAGCAAAATGTTATTGACATTTATCAGTCAATAAATTCAAGACTCTTGACAAGACGAATAAAATAAATACAATTTTGTGCAGACTAAACTTTTATTTGTTAGTCTATCTCTCTGTCTTTCAGCAGAAATGTGAACTAACAGTGAATATATCGCGGGAGCGGGTGTATGCGGAATAAAACCTCAAACAGTCCCGAACAGACCTCTACATCACAGATCAGATTTCATTTATCACGTAAAGAGAGAGATGACTGACAAGAAGAGTGAGGTAGGCTTGCCATGATGACGGTTATACCGGTGTTAAGCCGCAACACCGTTATGTCACTTGCCCACCGCGGCACCCGTCCCCCACCGTCGTTTAGATTTTTTTTATAGTAATAAAATAAATTCATTGCCGTTCCGACCAGATTTCTTACGCCGCAGGATTCATTTCCTGAATACAACGCGGTCGGTAACTCTGGTGCAATTTGAACAGGAGCGGGCGGTCTAACAATATCCCGTAGATGTCCTTTCAGAACAGCATATCTGCGCTTTATTCTTATCGAGCTCCGGTACAGCCTGCACTCGGACCGTTATGCGCGCGCTGCACGCATGTTTTATTTGAGCACAGCATGTTCAACGATGCTCAGAGCAGAATAGCAGATATAATATACTGCTCTCAAACAGAACTGGCAGGATGTGATGAGTGACAGAGCGAATAAGAGCAAAGTGTAGATGTCGAAGGACGATCAACTATTTGCTTATCCTATCATTTTAAATGACAGCCTGTGTCGAATTAATTTTTTTTTCTCTGCTGCACTTTTCACTGTGTATTTTGACAAGACTAATAAAATAGAAAATTACAATTTTTGTATAACATTTATTCCGTGTTGGCAGCAAAATGTTGACATTTTTCTGTCAATATATTCAAGACTCTTGACAAGATGAATAAAATAAATAAAATTTTGTGCAGACTACACTTTTATTTGTTGGCCTTTCATCAGAAATGTGAACAAACAGTGAATATATATCGCGGGAGCGGGTGGTTGCGGGATAAAACCTCAAACAGTCCCGCGCAGACCTCTACATCACAGATCAGATTTCATTCATCACGTAAAGAGAGATGACTGACAAGAAGAGTGAGGTGACACAGACAAGACGATGGCGTTTCAAAACGAAATGTAAAAGCGCCCATTTTGAGCCTGTTGACTTCTGCGTCTGACATGTTTAATCTTATTCACTATTCACGACGCCATCAGTAAATGGTTCCTCTGTAAGAACAAGCTGTCTGATGCCCGTATGCACATAATCACCACTGATCCTCATAAACTTCTCTAACACACACGAGCATCCGTTATAAAACTCGCTGTATTCAACGTGAATATACTGAGCTGTATTCAAGCAGAAATATGATGATATAGTGATCGAGAGCGCACATACACTGTTCGTTTGCACATCATTTATAACGGACATAACGCATGCCTAATGCACGATCCTGTCACTGTAATCAGCACCTTGATTGCAATAGTCGACCATCAAAACTTGTCTACTAGTGTGACACTGGCTTCTTTTATCCAGCCGAGAGCTGTAGTTTGCATATCATGTGCTCATACAGCGGTTTTGAGCCGCCATCAGTCTGTATTCACACAGCGCCATGAGAACCGTATGTATACATTAGTGTATTATTTTTTTACATGACTTAACATGCGAGTCATAATACTAGTGAATATATTATATTGTACTCTCGCCCCCCGGTTGAGAAACACTGACCTAAAGCGCGATTTCCAGCATTGCTTTCGCGATCGATCTATTAGGCATCCAAGTGATGTTAAAAACAAAAAAAACATTGTTTCTCATTTATTTGCTTCCACAGTATTTGCTGATTTTTATTTTATTTAAACACTGCCTGACGCAGAATTGCCGCTGATATTAAAGTCAAGGTAAAACGTGCACGGCGCTTACAGGCTATTTAAAACCTATGGAAAGCGCTCAAACGACCCACCACGATGATACCGGTATAACCGGTGTGACATCAGGTCGATGGTGGGAAAATTTCCTCACCGTCACAACCCTAGAGTGAGGTGACACAGACAAGACGATAAGAGTTTCGATTTTTTTGCGCCCGTTTATGCCTGTTGACTTCTGAGTCTGACATTAATTAATCTAAGTCAGGGTCACCGAGATCTACCAAGTGAAAAGTAAATAAATGATAAAATACACTTGTTGTGATGTATCTTTGTGTTGCATTAATTTAATAATAATAAATAAAATAGTGTTTTATTATTATTCATTATTCACGTCGCTGTATTCAACTATATAGCCTACTGAGCTGTATTCAAGCAGAAATATGATGTTATAGAGATCGAGAGCGCACATACACGGTTCGTTTGCGCATATAACGGACATAACGCGCGCCTAATGCACGATCATGTCACTGTAATCAGCTTTACCTTGATTACAAAACTTGCCCATCAAAACTTGTGTGTACTAGTGTGACACTGGCTTCTTTTATCCAGCCGAGAGCTGTAGTTTGAGTATCATGTTCTCATACAGCTGTTTTGAGCCGCCGTTCAGTCTGTATTCACAGCGCCATGAGAACCGTATTTCTCCTCCTAAACACAGAATACGTAGAGAGGTGGTACTGTTATTTATTTATAGGCTATATATTTTTTTTTACATTACTTAACATGCGAGTCATAATATTAGTGAATGTATTATATTTGAGTTTGATCTCTCGCCCCCCTGGTTGAGAAACACTGACCTAAAGCGCGAGCGATCTATTATCCCTGATCTAAGTGATAATGTTTAAAAAAAAAAATATATTTGTTTCTCATTTATTTAGTTCCACAGTATTTGCTGTTTTTTATTTTAAACACTGCTTGACGCCGAATTGCTGCTGATATTAAAGTCAAAATAAAACGCGCACGGCGCTTACAGGCTATTTAAAACCTATAAGGAAAAGAGTGAAAACTCAAACAAAATATCAACTTCATTTTAAACTACAGTTTTAGGTTTATAAGCGGTTTAATAGGCTAAAGAGTGAATAATAATTCACTGGATAATGTTAATTCACTGAATAATATTCTCTGAAATATTGAAATAAGCTATAACAAACAAAACATCGTATTTTATTGCATTTCTTAACTGGCACGTTTTATCAGAATTATTAAAATGTTTTTGTCATTCTAGATTATGAAAACTGCTGACAGCACGGTTTATCTATTTACACAGAACTATACTCAAACTGCATCGCTTGCTGAGATAATAATAAATAATTAATTTAGATAGAGATGTATTTATTTAGATGTTTATTGGTGAAATAATGGTTCTATAGTAAATGTTAATATAGTTTAGCGTGTTTCAAACAAGTGAATCTTGTATAAAGCTACATGCGGTGGTCGTGCTGGAGCTTCTCCTGAGTGAACACTGCTCCAGGTGTGTGTGCACTTGGATGGGTCAAATGCAGAGAACAAAATTTCACTGCTGGTTATACTCTGTATAATTATGTGTGACAAAAAAAAAAAAATCAAAACCGATATTTTTTTTTACATAACCGATTATGGTAAAATGCTTAAATATCGGAAAAATATCGGTAAACCGATATATCGGTCGATCTCTAGTTTTTTTCTCTCAATCTTTAGGGTTGTATTAGTTTGATATTGACATTGGTGACAAGGATTATTAAATTATATGGTATCAACGATTTTAATATAATAAAAACCTTTTTAAAATAAAAAAACACTATATCGTGATATGTATTGTTATCGTGATATAAGATTTTGGTCATATCGCCCAACCCTAACCCCTACTCTTTTTCGAGAAGTGCCATGGGATTTTTAATGACCACAGAGAGTCAGGACCCCAGTTTAACTTCTCATCCGAAAGACGGTGCTTTTTGATAGTATAGTGTCCCCGATCACTACACTGGGGCGTTTGCCGAGGACCAGGTGAAACACACAGACCACAGGGTGAGCACCCCTCTGAGAGCAATGGCTCTCACTAACACCTCTTCACACCGCAGCAACCTAGTTTTCACCGGAGGTCTCCCATCCAGGTATTGACCAGGCTCAGCCCTGCTTAGCTTCAGTGGGCAACCAGTCTTGGGCTGCAGGGTGATATGGCTGCCGGTGAAACGTTTCAAAGGCTGAAAAACTTAAAATGTGAACCTGTCTATCATTTTATAAAACTTTGTTTTTGTGAAAAATGTTTACTTTCTGGGTGATCTGAACTGTAAATCATGCTTTTAAAAGCAGTCAGAGCTCTTGTTATTATTAATTTGGCTGTTTAATAGTTATCGGTCTACTGTAGACATTGCCCAACACCGCTCATGTGGTATTCATTTTATATGTGCAGGACAGGTCTTAAAAAGTAAGGCTGTGCAATTAATCGAATTCGATTCTCATGCGCATCTCGTCAGTAAAGCTGGTTCCGTGTTTGGCGGTAAATCTCAATCACCTGTTTTCAGATGGAGCGGCAGTTAATACACAGAGCTGTAGTTCACTGACAAGCTAGGACATATCGGGTTTGTAATCGCAGACGAATTGCCTTCGATTATGAACGCAATATTGTATAAAAGACCTATGCAAAGACTAGATCCATGGAAACTATTTTTTTTTTTTTTTCATTTTATTTTTAAATGTAAGAGCTAGTATGAACTGTTTGAGGGGGAGGCAGCAATCTCCATTTAACCTTTTTAATCTGTGCAAAACCATTCATTGTGCTTCTGGATGTTGTAAATTAGTAATTGTATTAAAATGATTTTACATTTATTAAAGTACTAATAATCACACTAATTTGTACCGCAATTGTTTTACCGTTCATTGTTAATTTTTATAAAAAAGACTTAAATTTGAGCTTAAAAATCCTGCAGCAACCCTGGTATACCACTGACTACACACGCTGTAGTATGTTTTTAAGGGGAAAGTAATTTAATAGGATAAAAAAAAAACTAAATAACCGTTATAGGAAAATTACATCGGTTAAAGGTTCGGAATTTCAGTTTCAATTTCTGTTCGATTAATCGTCCAGCCCTAATGTAAACTTAAATATAAATCTGTATTTAGATAAATAAAACCTCTATTTGACCGAGTACATAGACATCATAACACATTACTGTAAAAAAACAACAACAAAAAAACGACAGTAACAAATGATATCCACTTTATCATCCCAGTGTGTCTCGTCAGACTGTTGTCGGCACAAATCCAAGTAATCTCATTCTTCATTCCTTCTGAATAATTATTTATATGCGGTCGACTGAGATTCGTGCATGGCTTTAATGTTGTGTGTGAGGGTGTGTGTAGTTATATGTCTGTGTTTATGAGACAATAATATTTTCTGGATAAATAAAGCTTTGTCTGGATCTTTGTGCATCAAGTACAAAAGTAATAATTGTGATGCTTTGAATATGCAGTTCATGGAGAAGCGAAGGGAGCTCAAGCAGGATGGGCGCACAGACAAAGAGCTGTCTGAGACTTTCTGCTTCCTGCTTTGTGATGCTGAAAAGGTAAACAGCTTCATTTGTTCAGCCATTCATTAGTTCAGTGCATTCAGAGGATCACGCAGTGACGTTCAGCTGAACAGATGATGGCTTGTCATTCTTTAGTCGCTCTCTGATGTGGTTTCTCTCTTGTATTTGGGTTTATGTGTGTGTTTTGTGTGCTGGTTGCAGGTCTCAGTGGTGTGTGAGAGAGGACTGTCTGTTGGCAGCAGCTGGTTGAGTATTTTGGGGAATCCATCTAAAGGTGAAATGACCTTCACAACACATCTAGACACTAATTCTTGAGTTTTGGTAGGTCGCATTTTGCTAGGTGTCACAGGGAATGAAATGAGAACCACGCTTTGAGTTCTTATCGTGCATTATCATGCATTTATTGTGTATGTGACGAATTGAATCTTGAATCCTTGAATTCAGAAATACAACATGTATAAACCATATTCCCAAATTTGTAATAATGGAATGGTTTATAAATCTGTTGTCCACAAATGAGAAGCTGTAAGGTCTCCCTGCAGATTTTCACCAGAATAAAAGTCCTACTGTTTAACATTTGAAAAGAAATTGAAATGAGTGCTGTCAAATCGATTAATCGCATCCAAAATAACAGTTTGTATATAATATATTTTTTTATATAAAACACACACACATATGTATTTAAGAAATATTTACATGTATGTGTATATACAGTCATATTTATGTATGGTTTATATTATATATAAATATGAATATATATAAATATGTACATGTGTGTGTATTTGTATATACATATTATATTTATATACACAGTACACATATTATGTAAACACTAACTTATTCTAGATGCAGTTTAATCATGATTAATCGATTTGACAGCACTAATTAAAACATAAAATAAGTATTACAAATGTATGATTTTAAAACTATTATTATTATTAAGAGTAGTAATTAACATTTAATAATAAATACTAAGTGTTTTATTTAGCTGTTCAATACGATTACTAGATTAATATTTCTTTATTTTCTAGTAATTAAGTTAATAAAAAAAGTAAAACAAATACAAACAATATTTTAATTTGTGATGCACCAAAATAATAATAATTGTTACATATTTTTTTTACCAAAGCACCAACATTAAAATTGTCTTTTAGCCAAAACTGAAAATGTAACCAAAAACATTACATTTTCCCTTAAGGCCGTTTTTATGTCAATTTTATAATTATAAACTTCTCATAAAATGTATAGTTATGTTTCTTCTCCAATTTATTGTTAAAATGTAAACAATTAAATGCTAGCTGTAAAACATTATTTTAATGGGTGATTTATTCAGACATTCATGAAATAATGAAGACAACAGGTTAAGTAAAAATATTATGAATATGTAATCTAGTTAAAATATTTAGCAAAATGTTTCTATAAAGTTATTTGTTTTTCTAGCTGGCTAATGTTTTTTGGACATTAAATGGCTTTCCAAAGTAAGATTTTCATGACCATTAATAATACATACGAAAAGTGTTTTATTCTGCTGTATAGTACTATTGCAAGATTAATATTGATTTTTTTTCTGATAGTTGATAAAAAAAATTAATAGTTACATGGCATATTGTTTAAAAAAATATTTGATTGACATCTTTCCATGGTTGAAACTCTGAGTGATTACATGAGATGTTCATTCATGTTTATTTCGTGCTGTAACTAGTAGTAAAGAAACTCTTCTGTTTGAACTGAGGCATCTATACAGCGATCAGTCACACCACATCAAAATGCATTTATTATCAAGAGGAGAGGACAATAAAATAATTGTGGCTAGAGATTGATAATGAATTGCCAGACATGAATCAGGACATTGGTTATGAACTAAATGTAATGGAGAGCTGCCTTTGAGATTGTTTGATGTTCTGCAGGAAACTCTGCTTTGTTGTCTTGACCAGTGAACTTCAGAGATTCCATTAAGTAATGATTATCTTGATGTTGCAGGTGTTTACCTGTGTCAGTTTTCTGATTTACTTCAAACCAGCCCCATCGAGCCTGGATCTACAGGAAACATCATCATATTTAAAGTTATAAAGGTACAGCAGCAGCTTGAATGACGTTGTTTTCAAATGAAACGTTTGTGTTGTTGAGTTTCCGATTTTCTGTCCTCTAGGGTAAAGTGAAGAGTGTACATGACTGTATGTCCAAAAATATGGATCCTACACCTAAATTTGACAGCCACTTCTCCAAGAACTCAACCAGAGTGACGTCTTTACAGTCGTACAGGGCATTAGAGTACACTCAGGTAAAATAAAAGTCATCTAAATAAGATGATCACGATCACATGTATTTCCTGTAAGATGGCTCAAGATGGCTGCTTTCTTCACAGCAATACTTCTATGAGTATGTGGATTTCGAGGTTTCGTCCAGGCCGAGACACGTGTGTCCGTATGCTGTGGTCTCTTTTTACTTTAAAGGCAAAGAGGCTTCAACAGTGGCCCCCAAACCGCTGCCACTTCTCAGGTATATGACTGCTCTCCTTTACTCTCAGCATTAAAACAAGGACTAGGACATTTGAGGGCAGAGCTATAAACATTATGAACTTGACGTCATATATTTTCTTCACTCTGAATGTCAGTCTTTTAGGGCCCTATGAAATCAGTTTTATTTTTATTTTCCCAAATTCCATTATAATTTGTCTGAATTCCAAATTTTGTCTAGACTTTGTTTTAATGGTTAAATTAAATTGTATTAATCAAAAACAAATCTAATTAATTGAAATCATGGAACTTACAATATTAAACGGCTATTTATTAAACATTTAATACAAATTAAATTTTTAAGGTCCTGTAAAATGTTGTATTTTTTTCTCATTCAGTTTTATTTTTACCAAATTCTATTTTCAATAAATTTTCTGGATTAAATTTTAATGTTTTAATTTAAATATTATTAAAACTAGGGTTGTTCCGATACTAGTATCGGAAATTACTCCGATACCACAAAAAATTCTGGCATCGGTATCAGCGAGTACTTGAACCCACGTTCCGATCCGATACCATGTTCTTACACGAGACCTATAGTAATGCCCGCTAGCTTTGCTTAACGCTGCAAATAGGAAATCAACTCTTCTTCGCTGCTCAGAATGCAAACACAGGAAGTTGTGCTGTGTTGCCACAAGCAACCACTATTTAGAGCAGCGAAGAAGAAATACAAACGTGCTGACACATTGCCAGTAAATCACTCGCATATGCGACAAAATCTTCACCCTGGAAGACTAAATGAGGTCTAATATTAGCCACTGGCTAATAAGTGCTCAGATATTACTTGCCAGTGTGTGAGTTGGAGGCTGTGTATAAGTTTAGCACAGATATATTTTCATCAACTCCTGACCGCATCAGAGTTTCACTCTCCGTCAAGCGATCTGTGCTATTTTTCAGTTAATCTGAATGGATGCGCAGCACAGCTGTATTTGATCTCTCTAATTCTCGGAAAAGATCAAGATGAGCAAGTGACAAATGCTTAGCCAGATTGGATGTCTTACCTCCTGTGGTCAGTTCGTTCACCTTTATCATCTGTTTTGTATGCAAAGTAATGCCATATTTCACTTCTACTGTTCTCTTCATTTGCTTGTTTCGGGCGCGTTAATAGTTTAATCTGTTTGATTCATCGTGTTGTTCACTTGTTCTGTTATCACGTTCACCGGATGCGCTGCAATTTGAGAAACACTGCCACCTACAGGTGACATTTGGAACAGCAGCGTATGAAATACCGAATTGTGCAAAATTATGATATCGTACCGTTTGAAATATAATAAATACCGGTAATTTTACATTACCGGTATACCGCGCATCCCTAATATGTATACATATGTATATATGTGTGTTTATATATGGTGAAGCACACCATAAAATAATTGTATCAATTCATAGAGGGCTAGTTGTACATAAAGCTGATACACACCCAGGTATCGAATCAGTACTCTGTATCGAGTTTATTAATTTATAATTTTCTTTCTTTTTTTGCCCAGAAGTACTGTGATGTGTATTTACATTTTTCTGCTAAATAAATGCTGGCAAATAATTTGACTAGTAAATATCCCTTTAAAAATTGTTTTAATAAAAATGTTACTAGTAGGAGTAGTACGTAATATTTCTGTCACAGTTTCTTTAAGTTAAACCAAACTTTTATTTTGACGGGTTGTTGTAAAGAGCCTTTAAGTTTCTCTTGTCTTTTTCTGTATGAGTAGGGTTGGGTACCGTTCACATTTCAACCGGTACGGTATCGGTACCTGAAATTCGGTACTGGTACCCAACGGTACCTTTTTTCGGTACTTTACTCTTTGTAACAAAAAACATTTATTTCAGTGAAAAAATGTATCTAAAACTCTAAATTTCAACATTTCGAACAATACATTTTTTTTTTTTAAGTATTAAAATTATTGTTTTGAAAAATTTTGCCCTACATTTTTTTTCCCTTTTTTTCTTCCAGAAATTCTTGTTTTGTTTTTTTCTGATAATTAAATGAAAGGAAGAAACATTTATTTATTTTTGAAAATGAAAAGGGAACCTTCTATTTTTTTGCAAACAAACAGAGGTTTACTGTTATAATGAATACAAGGTAGAAAAATTGTGTGAATATTACGTTACATTTTTTTTTAATAACAATTGTATTTTTTCTACAATTAAGTGTTTAATGTGTTTGTAGTAATACATTTTTTATCAATTTAATTGTTTTATTTAAATTTGTCAATAAATTATATGTATAAAGACGTACATTATACTGTTCAAAAGTAATACAAGAGTAAAGTTAAACTACACTTTTATTTTGACTGGTTGCCCTGAAGCTTCTGTGTGTGAACAGTATGATAAGATGCTAGTTTTCTCAAATGAAATGGTAAAATTCTCATGAAGTGACTCACAGCCTGTAAGTTCATGTGTTCATTTCGGCATGTAGAGAAATCACAAGAAAAAGAAAGTCACAGAGTCCGAAAATCACAGAAAGTTCACCTGTGTTTCCGTATTTGTGTAGTAAACCAGTCCGACTAACGGAACATGCAGGAGTCTTTTTGCGTTTTAATATTCACATACACTAGTTCATATCGCGATTCGAATTAAGTGACAGACCTTCTTTTATTCATCCAAAAATGTATGAATTCCGTGGCATTCCGCACCGAGTAAATTCCGTTTTTATAAATGGACTCCGCCATGCTGTCCGCATTTTCGCGGAACGCATATGACCCGAGAAATGTAAGCACACTTCAGAACATTTCAGTTTGCCCTGTGTGTTGTGTTTTAAAGAGTTGCAGTGGTGACATCATGTCACATGGTCTCTCTCTCTCTCCCTCTCGTATACGCCCAAATGCGTTCTCAGGTACCGAAATTTGGTACCGAATGATTTAATGTGAATCGGAGTACAAGTAGTACAGACGCAATTCGGTCAGTACCATTAAAAGTATCCAGTTTTGTACCCAACCCTACAGTGGCGTGCATAGGCCTCCGGGGGGGCAGGGGCGAAATGGCGTTAGGAGGGCACAATCGTGGACCGGGGGGGCGGGGAGGGGGTGGTTGGTAGATGTTGTTCCCCCTCGGCTAGGGATATCACAATTTTATCACGATTCTTTGTCATGTTGGTTTTTCTATTTTGCAAGTTGTTTGAGCATTACAGCCAATTTGAGCCAAACTAATTTCCCTATCATAAAGACAAATCATTTCAAGGTAGCAAAATATAAAAAAGGTATAGCAGATATTTAGGCCAAAGCGGGTGAAGATAAAAATCTTTGTCATTATTTTTATGAATGAATGATGCATTTATATAGCGCTTTGTGTATTGTTGTGCACCCAAAGCGCTTTGCAATCATGTGGGGGGTCTCTCCTCAACCACCACCAGTGTGTAGCATCCACTTGGATGATGCGACGGCTACCACAGGACAACGGCGCCAGTGCGCTCACCACACACCAGCTACAGGTGGAGAGGAAAGAGGGTCATAGAGCCAATCAAGTGGATGGGGATTATTAGGAGCCATGATTGACAAGGGCCAGTGGAGGGAATTTGGCCAGGACACCGGGGTTACACCCCTACTCTTTACGAGACGTGCCATGGGATTTTTAATGGCCACAGAGAGTCGGGACCTCGGTTTAGCATCTCCTCTGAAGGACGGTGCTTTTTACAGTATAGTGTCCCCGTCACTATACTGGGGCGTTAGGACCCACACAGACCACAGGGAGAGCACCCCCTGCTGGTCTCACTAAAACCTCTTCCAGCAGCAACCTAGTTTGCACCGGAGGTCTCCCATCCAGGTACTGACCAGGCTCAACCCTGCTTAGCTTCAATGGGCAACCAGTCTTGGGCTGCAGGGTGATTATGGCTGTGGCTTCGTTATTAAATTTTTTTTAACAAATATACACATTACAAATACACATAATATACAAATAACATAAACAGTGTTTTATTTTCAGGTAGGCTATAGGTGTATTTAGCAGGAGAATTTCAGAAACCGAATTAACAAATATAAAAATAATACACTATATAGACTGATGGATATTAAAGAAACTGTATAAAGTATGTTTTTTTTTTAATAAAATTCGAGATTTTTCTCTGTGTTTGATGTTTTATTCCACTGGCCTCTGACCATCATGGCCTCCTAATCATCCCCCATAAACTGATTGGCTTCATTACTCTGTCTCCTCTTCACCAGTAAGCTGGTGTGTGGTGGGCGTTCTGGCGCACTATGGCTGCCGTCGCATCATCCAGGTGGATGCTGCACATTGGTGGTGGATGAGGAGATAGCCCCCTTACTATGTAAAGCGCTTTGAGTGTCTAGAAAAGCGCTATATAAATGTAACAAATTATTAATTAATTATTATTAAAATTAAATGAATAATTCACCCAAGAATTAAAATCGGCTAGTGTTTTATTTTTATACCTTCATTTACTCAAATGTTATTTTAAACCTGAGTTTCCTTATTCTGCTAAACATAAACGCTATTTTGAAGAATGTGGAAAACCAAACAGTTGCTGGTCCACAGTGTTCCATATACTGTCAAAGTCAATGTGGACCGGCAACTGTTTGGTTACCCACATTCTTCAAAATATCTTTCTTACTGATGTGAATGTATGTGGTGCTGTACAGTATATTGATACAGCGGCGCCAGAACTGCAGCTGATAGAATGTGTGCTGTAGCACGATACAACGATATTTCTTCAAAAGCAGATTGTGGAGACATTTAATCAGGGCCGCTGCTGGCCAAATGGGTGCCTAAGCAGGATTTTATTGTTGTGCCCCTGCCCTCAAATATCATGGAAGTAAAAGATAAAACGCCTAATATAGGGGTCAAAATAGAACTTTAATAAAATATAAAAAAAATAAATAAATTGTAATTAAACTGTATTATTTACAAAATTGTAGCTCTAGACAGACCTATGGCAGTAATACAGTTGTCTGTATTGTTGTTTTATATTATGCATTTTAAAGGCTGTTGTTGGCTTAGGTCTGTGTTTATAACCACAAAAAGTAAATAAATATATAGTCTTAATACTTATTTGATTATGAATGTAGCCTACCTGAAAGTGACGCCAAAGTGCCCTTGCGGTCCGGTCTGTGCGATATAGCTTCGGTTTCATTGTTTATATTTTTTAGCACCGGATTTCTTATGACTTTTCACGGGCATAGTTGTCCATCAATTATGATCGTCTGCGTTAGGCCACAAACATGAGGTGTGAGCACCGGTTGCGGGCGCGGGAATGGTGCTTCACTTTTTTTTTTTTTTTTTTTTTACCGGGACTTGGTGCCTTACGCAAACAACATAATCTGCATATTAGTATCGTTCATATCGCACAGACCGGACCGCAAGGGCACTTTGGCGTCGGACCTCAAAGGGGCAGGGGCTCGAGTCCCCCCGGCCCTCCCGTTTGTGCACGCCACTGTAACCCTATGTATGACAATAATTTTTCTCACAAGAAAGGGTAAAATGCTCATGAACTGATTCTCAGAGCAGTTCTAGAGATTATATTCATGTGTTCATTAGGGCTGTGTATTGGCTAGAATCTGGCGATACGATACGCATCACGATACAGGGTTTGCGATACGATATATTGCGATACTGTATGCAACCTGATATATATTTGGATATTTCTTATTTTAGGAATAGGATATATTTTTAGGAAAGCTGTCATTAAAAGCACACCGCCATATGCAAACCTTAGCATTTCTGGATCTGCATTTGCAATAATTAGTCCCTGTAACATTCAGCATTATTGAACCACTTTTTGTGCAGTACGAGTCAAGGGGGAAAAATTAAAGTGCTTGCAGGATTCTTTAGTTAAATCTATAAAATTTATTTTATAAAAAAGACCCTGTTTTAAAGGTTCACGGTTTAAGTTTACAATTGTAATATACAATGTCATAACATTTTGATTGAACAAAAAAAATACATCTACTTAGTATCAAAGAAAAATAAAGTGCTTGCAGGATTCCTAAAGAAAACAAAACAATTGTAAAACAATAAAATAAATACAGATGTTGAACATTCTCAGAACCTTTCAACTTGGATTTTCAGTTTGTATTTATGTTCCGTGTGGAATCGCCGAGACCGCAACGCGAGCACCGCCCCAACTGCACAAAACGCCCCCAACACGAGAGAAAGCTGTAGCCATGCGGTGACACTACCGCCCGCCACACCCCGTGCAAATTCTCTTCACACGGGACACAGCAAGCGGCAGAACCGAGGTTGTGCTCGTGCCGCAGTCCCGGGGCGGACGTTACCATAAAAGCCCAAACTGACGCCACAGTTCAGCTTTGTACACCAAAACGGGAACTGGAACAATTCTTTCATCCTCCATTACTTGCAGTGAACTATAGTAGTGATCGACCGATATTGATTTTTTATAACCGATACCGATTATTTGTACGTTTATGTACCCGATAACCAATATGCAGAACCGATATTTATTTACTGTTATAAAGTAAATAAATAACAGAGTGAAGTAAGTCCATTCTTCGGTTTGGTTTTTCCTCCTTTCAGTCATCTTAACAACAACAAACTACGGTTGAAAATTAACATTTCATGTAAAATTTTATATTCAAATTACAACAAAAACATTTTATTTATAAAAAGCATCATCAGCAACACTGATATTAACAATAAGCAAAAGAATGTCTAATGTTTTCAAATGGAGAAAATAAAGGACAGGAGTCATATAAACTTTTAAACTACAGTTTTAGTAGGTTTATAAGCTGTTGAATAGGCTAAAGAGTGAATAATAATTGATAATGTTAAAGGGGTGGTTGACTGGTTTTTTTCTAGGCTTGATTGTGTTTATGGGGTGCAGTCTAGCATGTGTTCATGTTTTTGTTTTTTTTTAAACGCATTATTTTTCACATAATTTACCTTTATTCCACACCTCTCTGTCCCTTCTCTGACAAACGCCTCGATTTATTTCCTGGTTATATGAAGCTCCTCCTTCAGAAATACGCGATGGGCTGAGATTGGTTAGCTGGCTTAGTGTGTTGTGATTCGCTAAACCGCCACTGCACGTCTGAATGTCCCGCCCCTCACCTCAGTGGCATGTGCTCCGGTTGAATTGTAAACAGTGGTGTTGTCTATAATGCTTATCAATTTGAGCCCGATTGAGACCCAGAGGATATTAGTGAAGAGGATTGTGCAGAACCTGTGCAAGCACGGCTCTTAATGGTATGTTTGGTTGTTGTTGTCTCATACTTTTAAATACGCTGCTATTTGTAAGTGCTACTGCTTCTGTTAGCTTTTAATATACGGTTTTATCCTGATTAAAGCTTAAATACAGCACAGCAACCACACGCGTGTCCATTTATAATGCTTCTCATTGCTGTGTGAAAATAAGTGTATAATTGGAGCAGGGCGACACGAGTAACAGTATTAAGAACCGCTGCTTTAATGATTTTGAAACTTGTGAATCCATTAGAATCGTTAGAAGACAGAATCGCAATTCAAATGAATAGATTTTTACGTGCATTTCCTTACATTTCACTTCTGATTATACCCTGTATAATTTATTATGTGACAAATAAAGAAACCTTGAACCTTGAACCTTGCATCCCTAGTTTTCTCTTCCTCTTCTCTAAAGCAGCGCAGCATGGCCTCGCCCTCTTCTTTACATGTTCCTGGGGGCAGGGATTATCTGGGTTTGTGACGTATCAAACCCGGGAAGTAACTCGTTGTAGTCCCTTACCAGTCGTTTTTGTAGGCATTAAACTTCCAGAATTTTAAAAGACGATATCTCCGTTTGTATTGAACTTTCAGCGCAGCAACTCTGCAGATATTGTTTATGCTCAAACAGCAACATTACACACTAACTAATGTTAAAAAAGTGAAATCGCAATCAACCACCCCTTTAATTAAATTAATAATATTCTCTGGAATATTTAAATAAGCTATAACAAACAAAACATCGTATTTTATTGCATTTCTTAACTGGCATGTTTTATCAGAATTATTAAAATGTTTTTGTTATTCTAAATTATGAAAACTGCTGACAGTGCGGTTTATCTACGCATTTACACAGAACTATGCTCAAACTGCGATCGCTTGTGGAGATAATAAATAATTAATTTCTATAGAGATGTTTTTATTTAGATGTTTATTGGTGAAATAATGGTTCTATAGTAAATGTTAATATAATTTAGTGTGTTTCAAACAAGTGAATCTTGTATAAAGTTACATGCGGTGGCCGTGCTGGAGCTTCTCCTGAGTGAACAGTGCCCACTACAAGTGTGTGTGTACTTGGATGGGTCAAATGCAGAGAACACATTTCACTGCTGGTTATACTCTGTATAATTGTGTGACTAATTAAAAAATAAATAGTGAATTTTAATTAAAATTCAATTAAAAAAAAAATATATATATATTTTTTTTTTTAAACCTTTATCCGATTATGGTAAAATGCTTAAATATCGGGAAATATTTCGGTAAACCGATATATCGGTTGATCTCTAAACTATACTAACGCTAAAATTAAGTGGCGTGCCCTAAAGCTAGTGTTTCCTGTCACTGTTTAAGGTCAGAGATGAAGACTGCTCTCTAGCGGTCGGGATATGAACTCAAAACTGCCATGAATCCTGTATGATATTTATTTTTTTATATCGATATTCCGTTTTTGAGAATCGATACAGTATCGGCAAACAAAATATCGCGATACTCACGTGTATCGATATTTTCTTACACCCCTAGTGTTTATGTGCTCATATATTGAGGCGACAGAGGCTGAAAACACCGCTTCAGTATGTGTGTAATAAAAAAAACCGCACATCTGCGCCATTCAGTCACACTGAGACAAGCAGAACATGCTGGATTTATATTTAAATTGTATTTTTGCCGCTTAATATTCACAGCCACTAGTCCATATCGCATTTAGATTTAAGTGTACTGACCTACTTGAATTTATTCATCTCAAATTTGGCAAATTCTGTGACATTTTGCTTTATACATTAAACTCCAGTTTTATGACTGGATTCCGCGATTCCGCACTGCGGAAGTCATAGGGCCCTATTCTTAGTGTAATACACTTTTCCTACTCTGAATGTACATCTCAGTGCAAAACTCTTTATTGTGCAAGTAATGTTTGTAGCTAATGCTTTGTTGAATGTGCACTATGTGAAATTTGTAAATTATGCTGAGGGGAAGCTATCCTAATGTCATTGTAACTGTGTATAATAAGGCATTCATCATTCAAATTGTCTTGTATTGTTCCTCAGGCCCAACAGTCAGCCACCAGGAACGAGCAAAGGTGGGCATTACTTTGTTCAGTGACACAGCATTGTTTTGGATATTAAAGGAACAGTGCACCAGTGTTTTCTGTGCAACACAAAAGTTTTTTTTTTTTATTAATTTTCCGATCTCTTTTCTATACTGCAACAGTTTATATTATCTGGCAAGCTCCTAAAAGGACCAAAGAGCACCGTAAAAGTAGTGCCTAGTAGTTTTACGTCCTTTGTGAATTTATGATCTCATTAAACTGCTGTTGTATTGAAAAAAAATCTTCTAAATCACCTTTTGTAGAACATCAGGAAAATAATAACAGAATACTTGTTTGGAATGACATGAGGTCATATAAATACAGTAGGTGGACAACCAAAATGACTACTAGCGCCGCGTATACCGCCGCGCAGGGCCAGAACTGCTCTTTTTCCCCACATTCTTCAGAATATCTTCCTTTGTGTTCGGCAGAACAAAGACATTCATACAGGTTTGGAACTACTTGAGGGTGAGTAAATGATGACACAATTAAAATTTTTGGGTGAACTATCCCTTTAACTCTACAGTATGGGATCCGCATTAAAAAAAAATCTTCACAAGTCTACATCCGAGACAGATGCAGTTTTAACCTGTAAATCGAAGGCTATTAGACGTTTTAAAATGATATAACTGGTGATGCTGCTCCAACTCATTGCTCATTAGTGTACTTGGTCAAGATTAAATGGATGGCGCAGTCATAAACTTGTTTTAATGACAAACTTGTTTATGCATTGAATAAAGATACAAAGCAGGTTAAGTTAAATATTAGTGTATAAATAATTGGCCAGTAAAATGTGATTGCAAATAAGATTGCAGTTTCACATTTTTTATATGCATAAAGTTAATTCGTTTTTATATGCAATAATACAAAATAAAACCAAACAAGATTTGTACTGAAGAAAAAATATGTAGACTAATAAGCGTAAATTATGTAACCCCACAGCACATATCTTCTTGAGTGTTGCACTTAGCAGCGTGCATGCCGAACATGCAAAATCTTGCACTTTGCCTGAATGCAGCGCAGATAGCCACACAAGTTATGTGAAACACATAACAATTTTTAAATAAGATAATATTGACATTGCACATTATATGACATTTAAAATAGTTTTGACAATTTGTCCTTCAGTTGTCAAAACTTCAGTACAACTCCAATTGTATGAAAGTGAGTAAAGAAGTCTCCCTTTAAAATCACTGAAGTTGTCAATTAAAGATGCTCTCTTTTACTTTGAGTGCACTTTGTTTATTATAGAGAACTTGAATTTATACAGAGGACGTTTATTAATCATCCCTTCTTTTCAGTTTCAATGATTTAACAAAATCGTGGCCAGGGTTAATTTATTTGTTTCTTGTTTTAGTTAGGCCTAAATAATGGCAGCAAAATTATACAGTGCCTCACGTTTTACTAAAATAAATGAAATAATTATTCAAATACGCAACAATTTCTTAAGCTTTTACTTTTTCCCATGAAGTTCTGTCAAAATAAAGGACAGGTAACCAAAAACAAAGTATCTGGGTGACAAATTCATGCTGTTTTATTAAAGACACTTTTAAATATAAATTAAAATGTATTTGTGACTAACTTTAAGTAATGTGAGAATATTGACATTTAACATTAATCCATGTAGCATAGCCTGCTGAAATAGGCTACCACTTTTAATACTCCGGTGCAAAGTAAACCACCATTTCTTTACGGTAATATAACACATGATTCATATCATATGAATAATGCTGCACACCTGTTAAATGTTTCAAATCTAAAATATGGTGTAATACTTAGCTTAGTGTAAATGTAAGCACAGGGTCATATTTATCCTGCTTGAATTTGTTCTAAGTGAGAAAAGCACAAAACTTTATAAGTACTAAATTAGCATCTTTTCCGCTGACTGCAGCCATCAAAGGTTTCACATCGGTGAGAAAAAGCTGGCGGCTATTTGTGAAAATGCGCTTCGAAGCATTCGCTTGATAACTTGTGGTTAAAATGCCACTCAGCAGTCAAAAGCTGCAAATGCATTTTGCAGATGCGGCGGCACCCCCTGCAGTAAAAAGCACATTTTGGTTGTCTACCTAGTGTATGACAGAATTTTATTAATTTCCTTTTGTTGTTGTGATAGGTAGGCGCTGTTACACAGTTTGGCGGGGACATTTTGTGAACGGGGGGAAAGACGTGTATCAAGCCAGCCTTCGATCGCTCTCTCAACCTTTCCTGCCCTACAAATTGTGAGTCAATAGCAGTCACCATGTGTATATTAAATGACACTGGGCATGTAGAATCACTGTGATAATGAACAATGACTGTTGTTGTTTCAGGCCAGAGAAGATTGAGATTGGTAAAGTCATGAGTTTGCAGCAGGTCAAGCAGAAAATCCCATCTGCCCTCTTCTCCTGGAGTCTCTACACGGGCAGCCATGAAGGTTTGAGCACTAATTTAACAGCCTATGCTTTAGTCGCCTCACATATTCCAAGTAGCTGTCAACCGATATCTCGCCAGAGCCGATATTATCAACCGATATTTGGATATTAGTTTTTTTTATGTTCAGCATCAGCTAAGCTTTTTTGTTTAGCTGTTGAATGTTGTAAGCAGGACTTTTATTTTGATAAAGCTAAGAACGCAGCACATGAGTGCAGACACAGCTCTCATTCTTCATTAGTTTACTCCCTGTTTAACAGTTTTTCTAATAATTAAAAGGCAAATGCTAGAATACTTTTTTCATATACTGTCGGCATTCAGCAAGCAGAGCTTTTCCTTTCTAAAATAGCCTACCACTTACAGTATCTCACAAAAGTGAGTACACCCCTTACATTTCGGCAGTCAATTTAAAACAGTGGTTCTCAACTGGTTTGGCCTTGGGACCCATATTTTCCAGGGTTTTTCCTGCATAAAGAATTGAGGCGGACGCCTCCGCCAAATTTTGTGCCGCCTCTGGTTGCGACAAAACTCAGGCAGGCAGTCAGTGCAAGAATCATTAAACAGCGTCCATTAGAGCTTTTAGTTCATATTTGCAAAAAATACTGATATTGTTATATAAGTCTACTTGATATTTCTTTACACAGAATCATCATTTCTATTCAATATCCACTTATTTATGCGATCTGATGAGCATTAACTCAAATTACGAGGTGGTCAACAGAGTTTCTCCTGAAGTCCATCACAACCTCCTTTGTCTTCTCCACATTGAGGGACAGGTTGTTATGACCACACCATTCAGCCAGTTGTGCCACTTCCTCTCTGTATTGCATTTCATCGTTGTTGCTGATGAGACCTACCACTGATGTGTCATTGGCAAACTTGATGATGTGGTTGGAGCTGAACTTGGCAGTGCAGTCGTTAGTCAGCAGCGTGAAGAGCAACGGGCTGAGCACACAGCCCTGTGGGGCACCTGTGCTCAGTGTGTTAGTGCTCGAGGTGTTGTGGCCGACACGAACTGACTGAGGTCTTCCGGTTAAAAAGTCCAGGATCCAGTTACAGAGGGAATTGTTGAGGTACAGCAGGCTTAATTTATTGATGAGCTGTTGTGGGATTATTGTGTTGAATGCTGAGCTGAAGTCGATGAACAGCATTCTAACATAGGAGTCTTTATTTTCTAGGTGGGTAAGAGCCAGGTGAAGGGTGGAGGAAATTGCATCATCCGTAGAGCAGTTTGGGCGGTATGCAAACTGGAGCGGATCGAGTGTGTTGGGGAGGCTGGTTTTGATGTTGTGCATGACTAGCCTCTCAAAGCACTTCATTATGATTGGAGTCAGTGCTATGGGACAGTAGTCATTTAGACAGGACAAAGGTTTTTTTTTGGTACCGGTATGATTGTCGTGGATTTGAGACATGTGGGGATGACTGCCTGGCTCAGCGAGGTATTTAAGATATCTGTTAGGACATCTGTCAGCTGTTCAGCACAGTCTTTCAGTACGCGGCCAGGTATATTGTCAGGACCCGCAGCCTTGCGTGGGTTAATCCTAGATAGGGTCTTCCTTACGTCGGCTGGAGACAGACAGAGTGCCTGGTCGTTGGGAGGTGTGGGCAGTTTTTGTGCAGGTGTGTCATTCTGCATTTCAAACCGTGAATAAAAGTGGTTGAGTGCATCTGGGAGGGATGTGTCGTCGTCACAGGCCTGTGGCGGGGGTTTGTAGTCAGTGATGGCCTGAATGGCTTACCACAGGCTCCTTGTGTCTCTGCTGTCTGTGAAATGATTATTGATTTTTTTGGCATATGACTGTTTTGCATTTTTAATGCCACGGGACAGATTGGCTCTTGCTGTTTTGAGGGCTGCTTTATGTCCAGATCTGAACGCTTCATCTCTGGTTTTTAGCTGCCCCCGAACCTCTGCTGTCATCCATGGCTTCCGGTTTGCACGTGTGGTGATGGTCTTGGTGACAGTCAGATCATCAATGCAGTTTTTGATGTAAGCAGTCACAGTTTCAGTGTACTCTTGCAGGTCTGTGTGGTTGTTATAGGTGGCCGCCTCTTTAAACATGTTCCAGTCTGTGTCCTGAAAGCAGTCCTGCAGTGCTGAGGTAGCATTGTCTGGCCATACCGTGATCTGCTTTTGAACCGGTTTGGCCAGTTTGAGAAGTGGTCTGTATGCTGGGGTTAGCATAACAGAGATGTGGTCTGAGTACCCGAGGTGGGGGCGGGGTTTGGCTTTGTATGCGTTTTTCACTGTTGTGTAAACAAAGTCCAGTGTGTTATTTCTCCTTGTTGCAAAGTTCACATGTTGGTAGAACTTTGGCAAAACTGTCTTTAAGTTAGCGTGGTTGAAGTCGCCAGCTATGATGAAAAAGCCGTCAGGGTTATTTGTTTGTTGTTCGCTGATGGCGCTGTACAGTTCACAAAGCGCGAGCAGCGCCAGCAGGAAAGTCCGTGAAGCTGAATGGCGGAGTCCGGGATGTTGTCGTTTAGCCATGTTTCAGTGAAAACAAACACACAACAATCCCTTGTCTCATGCTGTGTAGACCGGCTGAGTTGAATTAAGTCCAGTTTGTTTTCCAGAGAGCGAACGTTTGAGAGCATGAGTGATGGAATGGCAGGTCTACTGGGGTTAGCCCTTAGCCTAGCTCGAATACCTCCACGCTTGCCACGCTTCTGTCCCCTCTCACACCGCCGGCGTCGCCACTTTGTGCGGGTAGCATCAGTAGGCGAGGCCGCGGTCTCGGGGTCCGGCTTCAGCAGCAGACAGAGGCCTTGTAGCTTCTCAGCAGTCGCCGGTGAAAGCTGATGTTTGTACACATTGCCGATATCCAGGAGGCTCTGGCGATCATAGATGTGTTTCCGAGTGTTTGTCTTTTTGAGCCAAGAAAAACCCTGTTTTCCCATGGTCATCAAGCCGCGACCCACTTTTTTATACACACACACACACACACACACACACACACACACACACACACACACACACACACACACACACACACACACACACACACACACACACACACATATATATATATAGTTTGTTAATTTGTTAAAAAACAAAGCAAATTTATTTAACAAAAATGTATTTAAAATACTGTTAAGAATATGACTAATACTGAATACATTTACATTTATGCATTTAGCAGACGCTTTTATCCAAAGCGACTTACAGAGCATTCAGGCTATACATTTTTTTGTCAGCACATGTGTTCCCTGGGAATCGAACCCACGGCCTTTGCGCTGCTAACGCAATGCTCTAACCACTGAGCCACAGGAACACTGATGTCGTCGTCGTCGTGAATAAACAGCCTATAAGTTATGGCTATTAAATAGCAGTCCCAAACTAGTTTTTGTTAATACAGTTATGTTGGTATGAGCCACCACATTCATTTAAACATATGCAAAATGACACAAAGTGAAAATAACATGCTATTTTTGTGTTATGGAAACAACAGTTATTGGTGAATATACAATACTATCATGAACTGTTAATGAAACTTGGAAACTGCTCCTGAATAGAAGGAATATCGATACCTTCATGCAAATCCTTCCCAGCTAAAATATGCAGTGCCAGTTGTGTGATTTATCGGTACTGTACTTTTATTTCACGCGTTGCATGCTCGTAGTTTCTGCGCTTTATTAGTGAAGTGATATAAAGCGCGGCGCCGTGTTCGCACGTGCTATAGAAGAGTGTGCGCTATGAACATGGTGTAACATCTGGCATGACAGGATAATTCGTTTGTCTAAGGTGAGAGACTTTTTATTTCATAAGTTACGAAAATAGCGATAGAATAATGACACTGACATTAAACCTGTCAACATCTCATCTGACTGCAGATACTGAATCGGGACAGCAAGTTTTTTCTCAGGCACTCTTTAGTACATCTGACAGACGTGTCTTCAGCTTTCATGCCTGGGTTTTAAAATAAAAGTCTCGCTTTAGAAAAAACATTTAGAATTACTTTTTTTATTATTGATGTCATTTCTTTGACTACTCTAAAATATATCCAAGTTTCATTTGTGCAGTATTGTCCCTTGATAAATTATACTAACATTTTTGCTGAAATGTTTTGCTCAACTGCTCCACGGGCGCCGCTGTATTGGCTACCCACTGCTCCGGGTGTGTGTGCACTTGGATGGGTTAAATGCAGAGCGCAAATTTCACTACTGGTTATATTCTGTATAATTGTGTATGTGATGAATAACAAATCTTCTTCTTCTTCATCGACTGTGCTTATAGAGAAAAGATTATATGATGTAAATAAAGCTCTGGTTTGTTTTTGTAGTGTCTAAAAGTGGCATGTTCTGCAGTCTGTTTGACGTAATGGAGAAAGACAAAACTTCTCAGAAGAGTTTGACTGCATTGCTGCAGAAACTGGAGGAAGAGGGTCTGGTGAGCATCAATCCTTATTCATATTTCTGCAGCTGTTTGTACTTGAGCTGATTGTTGTCCTGTCACTCCAGGTGCTGGTGAATATGGTGAAGGACAGAGGATTCCTCTTCTTGCTTTCTGCCAGTCAAATGGCCAACTCAACCGGTATGAGCTAACCAGGGTGAACTGCTAATGTTAGAGAAACTGATCTTTGAAATATCTGAATTAAATTTATTTATTTTGATTTTACAGAGCGACAAGGTGGTTGGAAAATGTCCTCTATACAAGCACTTTTTATTTACCGTGAGAAGCGTGACTGGTTAAAGAGCTGTGAGTATTTGGAGAGATGCATGTGGTTAAATTAATGCATTTCCTCTTAAAGCCAGAAACATATTTTATGCAAGTATGCAAACACAGACGTGTATGCTTGGCTAAAACATTGCAAGCACTTAGTCTCACACTTAACGGTTCTTGTGGAGAAAATAAACTTACTTAATCATGGGGGCGATTGTATTGCCTTAAAATGTCTGTGCTATTAAAAGATTTTATCATTCATGTAGATATTCGTAAATTTACACAGTTTATCTTACTTCAGCTAACTTGGTCAATGAGGTTATCTTCAAACTGTTGTCACAGTACCAAAATTCGATAGTTGTACCAATACTAATGAGATTTAAAGATTCTCGATTCCAAAAAAAAAAAAAAAAAAACGTTCAACTTTTTTGTGTGCGCGCACGCGTTTGTGTGTGAGAGAGAGAGACAAGATCACATCACAGCACGTTATCTATCTTAATCGCGGCTTGTGTGCAAATACATACAAGCTTCATCACTGTGTCTGTCACGCGACTCTGTTCTCCTCTCGGGCTTGAACTGAAAGTAAAACTAAGGACTGAAAAAAGCTGAAGCTCGCAATTATGGAAAGGGGCATTACATTTCCAACAAGTGCTTGTGGTGTTCGGACAAATAAGCCAATAACAGAACGTTTCATTCTAGGGAGAAATTCTAGGGTTGTAAATGGCCATGTAAAATCGTTTCTGGATACTTTTTGCCCATACCTAAGCAACATACCTTCTATGTAGATATCAGAGAACAATTTAAAATACTGTATCAATGCATTCTATGGCACTTTTAAGTATAACGCATTGTAAATACATTTTAATGTGCATTGTAATGCATTATATCCTTTCAGAAATAAATTTAACAAAGTTAAAATGCATTATAATATTTGTAGGTTTGTTTTTGATGTGATGGATTTCATTTACTAAACAATACTGAAGCATGCGTGACTCTCGCAGCGTTTCAGCCTCTACCATCTCTCTATATGAATACGAGTGCAAATATGAAGTAAAATCTGTGAAGTAAAATAACGTTAAGCGTTATCACCGTACCTCCGTGAAGTTATGCAAAACATGTTGTTTTACATGGATATTGGAACGCGAGTGAAGTAGGCCTACATAAAAGGTAATAATATTTTGGCATTCAAATACATCGCAAATACGGAAACATTTGATTTTGTGTCGAACGAGAGACCCAACATTGGTTTGTTTCATTTTAGCCTAAATTAATTCATTTTGGTTTGTCGTTTATAGCTATAGCTTCTTACATTTTGAATTCTCGTTCTTTTCTAAATAGCCTACTGTTAATTGAACGGATTTGTTGTGGAGTGAGGGGAACTAAAATAGCCTAGCTATGTTTACAGTGTTACAGTTATTATAATGTTTGTAATTTGTGTCGGCCTATTTCTGAATGAGATAATAAAATGCGACTTATAGGCGACTTGTTTTTTGTGTTTCTCAAAAAAAATTTTTTTTTTTATACACGTAGCTTATTTTAACCATGCAGCAAATCTTTTAAAATATATTGATAAATAAAAATAATAAGTGACTTTAAACCGTTTAACTGATTGTATTAATTGGTCAAAATTCTTATCGGTCGGTTAACGGTTAAACAGTTAATACGAACATCCCTAATAGCTTCATATTATGCAAGGAAAAAGTTACAATGAAGAACAAGCTTCCAAACAGCAGTGCGTGATTTTGCTTCTCAGTATTATTTCTGTTTATTCTTTATTTTTCAAAATCGATTTTTAAGATTTGAATTAATCTTAACTGACAATGGCATTCAGAACACAACAATGTACAGTATCAAGCTTGAATTATCTGTTTTCATATTTGCATAGAGTATGTTTCACCGATCAGATCTTATTTTTGATCTTAAGTTGTGACCTTGGAGCACAAAACCAGACATAAGTATCACGGGTATATTTGTAGCAATAGCCAATTGTATGGGTAAAAATTATCGATTTTTCTTTTATGCCAAAGATCATTAGGATATTAAGTAAAGATCATGTTATATTGAAGATATTTTGTAAATTTCCAACCGTAAATATATCAAAACTAAATTTGTTATTAGTAATATGCATTGCTAAGATCTTTGGACATTGTCATTTGGACAACTTTAAAGGCGATTTTCTCAGTTGTGTTATTTTTTTTGCACCCTCAGATTCAATTTTTTTCAAATAGTTGTATCTCGGACAAATATGGTCCTATTCTAACAAACCATACATCAATGGAAAGCTTATTTATTCAGCTTTCAGATATCTCTGAATCTCAAAAAATGTAACCTCATGACTGGTTTTGTGGTCCAGGGTCACGTTTTATGTATTAATGAAATTGTCTTTGTAAAGCATCAAATCCTTCTGAGAGCTGCAGGCCGGTGTCATCAGAGAATCACAGTCTCAGCATGCCCCGGCATGACTCGTTCATCTCCGCTCTTCACTACGCTCTGAACAAAGCTCGCAGTGAGCCTCCTGCTGACCTCAGCGCATCCATAGAGCAGCAGGTTTATGACTACCTCACTAACCTTCGAGAAGGCAAACCCCTGCAGCGCATTCGGACTGACTACGACCCCAAACTGGACGTCAGGGAAAAGCTCTTTCCTGCGCCCAGACAGAAGACGAACTGGGAGAGCTTCATGCGTCCCTACATCCACAAACCGGCTGTGTATACGATGCTTCTGGAGAGCATGAAGAAGAAGGTGGAGGAGCTCCGGGTTCAGACTGAGAAAGCGGCCCCTCATAGTGACCCTGAGAAAGTCAAAGAGCTGCTGAAGCTCATTCAGCTGAACAAGAAGAGCTCAAAGGGAAAGGCGGGAGATGCAGAGGCGGCAGAGGACACCTACACCCTGAAGAGGAAAGTGGATCTCGACGCTCATGAGGGAAGCTCTAAACGCCAGAGAAATCAGCCCAGTCAAGAATTAAGAGAAGGTGAGGAGAATGAAGATTTTCTGTTTCTCTCGATTTACAGGGGGAAAAAAAATATTTGATCCCCTGCTGATTTTGAATGTTTGCCCACTGACAAAGAAATGATCAGTCTATAATTTTAATGGTATGTTTATTTGAACAGTGAGAGACAGCATAACAACAACAAAAAATAAAGAAAAACTAAAAAAGTATACATTTATTTGCATTTTAATGAGTGAAATATAGGGCTGGGTATCGAGTTCGATACTTTTTTAGGCACCGACCGAATTGCCTCGATACCATCGAGTATCGAAAAACGTCTTGTCGTTCGGTACCAAATTTCGATACCTAAGGGGTTAATCTCATCAACGTCAGTGAGGCAATACTCCTGCATCACTAGGTGTGTTCGACTAGAAGCAATGCGGCACAGATTGATCAGTGTTTGACATCCGCGAGAGCGATTCAAAAGCGTACGGAGTAGTCTGCTCTCTATATCGCACGCTTGTGTTTACTACACACAGACTGAAGCGTGTGATGCTCGCGGTGACTTCAGCGTCTGCCGTCTCACTAAATGAGGACATACATGAACAACATCTCCAGAACTGCTCTGAGAGTCTCTTCATGAGCATTTTACCATTTGATTTGAGTAAAACTAGGCCCGTCTGAAGTTTGCCAATGATTCAGAGGAGAACTGGGTGAAAGTATTGTGGTCAGATGAGACAAAAAATTTAGCTCTTTGGCATCAACTCAACTCGCCGTGTTTTGAGGAGGAGGAATGCTGCCTATGACCCCAAGAACGCCATCCCCACCGTCAAACATGGAGGTGGAAACATTATGCTTTGGGGGTGTTTTTCTGCTAAGGGGACAGGACAACTGCACCGCAACTGCACAGAGTGGGAAATTCGAAATTTTATGTAAGCCCCGAGTTTCCGAGTTGGGGGCGTGATAGTGAAAAAACATGTCGGATGCAATGGATGCAGCCAAAGACTAAAGATATGCAGCGTCGGTAAAGTTGTTGAAATGAATAAAAAAATGTATAAGTAAAAACTATATAAGTTACACATACAAAATACTATATTATTTTATATTTATAATAGAATATATAATTATTCAGTTTACATCACCTTCATAAATGAAATAAAAACAGAAAAATGCTCAATGATGCACATTCTTCATTCATCATTTTATAGATGTATAGAGTTTTTAAAAATCATTACATTTTATGTAGAGAAGTTAAAGTCTCTTTAAGACAAGTCATGTCACTCGGGGGCCATCTTTGAAATGCTTCTCGGGCATGCAAGTGCAGCTTCTATCTCTTTGAATGGGGAAACATTAAATTCTCCAAAACTGGTAGCCAAGCTTAAGATTTTATTTCATATTTGAAATCACCAATGAAATCTGACAACACCTGTATCATAAATGTTGTTTATTTTGCTCAAATAGTGTTATAAAAACGTATTTCTCAGGCTAAACCCGCCAGTGCGCATGCACAGTCCTCAGCGCACGTCTCAGAGGGCTGACTGTTTCTATAGCAGTCGGGCCATCTAACGGCACCATCAGTGACTTGCTGACTTTACCGATTAGCTCTTTTGCTCAGAAGGCAGGGCTTCATTCCATATTGCGGCCATATTGAGCATTGCATTTTTTCCAATTCAAAACTATACAAGTGACACCACGTCTTGGGTATTCTATAGTCTTTGACTGTATTAAGCATAATCGTCTGCAGTGTTTGCCTGCTGGTTGTTTATTATGAAAACATTTCATTTTAATTGGTCTCATCTGTTGTCTTGCATTGGGATCAAGACTTTGAAAGCTTTGATGGTTGTGGTTGCCAGATTCTATGAAATTTGGAGACACGTAGTTTGGAGTTTAGTTATCTCTATTGAGATATTATGCTTAAATAAAAGTAGGGCTGGGCGATAAAATGATAACGCTAATTACTGCAATATTATTTTCCTCGATAAAACAATAAGAAGAGTTCAATAAATGTTTGATATAATGTTTACGCTCCAAAGCGGTACGAAGCAACTCTGCTCATTTGAACCGCGACATACGGACCGTTTATCCACTCTGCTCAAAGTTCAACGGCAACATAACGCAAGCTTACTAGAGCCAGATGCTTTTGCTCGCTGATGAATCTCGCTTAAACAGTGCTGCGACATCCAGTGTGAAACACTTGAATTTAGCGAACAACACAAATGACTCGCTGACTTAAACTAATTTAAAGCCAGATGAATCTGTGCTGCAAACAGGAGAGACGCAATAATACAGTCAGAAAGATTTTCAGTCTACAAATCACCATCATTTACCATGGATTTACTGTAGTAAAACTAACTGCACCATGGTGTTGTGGCATAAATGTTTTTACAAATGTTAACTGTTTTTGATCATGAACATAAATTTATATCTGTATAGTAACTCAAGCTGCTACTGCTACTACATCAACTCCAGCTACTGTCAAATGTGCACTTCTAAGCAAAAAATATTGTTAAATGAATCATTTTTTTTTATTTTATTATTTCAGATACTGTTACATGTCATCAAAGTCAGGAAACACAAACCTGTCCATTGCTCATTAGAACATGCAGAAACAAATTTTTCTAAGATATTTGTTTTAAAGAAAAATTACTGGATTACAAGAATTCAAAAATGTGAATTATTCGTCAGGTTCTGACCACGAAGAGAAGCTTAAAACCACAATTAACTCAAACTTTCAATCTACCTTTAAACTTGAAAGAAATAAAGATTTGAAATTTATTGTGATAGTTCCTCAATATTGACTGATATTAAATATTATTGTGATAATTTTTTTGGCCATTTTGCCCAGTCGTAAAAAAAATTATAACGGGCTGTTCACACAGAATGTTTTTCCTTTCCAGTGTGCTACTTTTCCATTGTTTTTCTATGTAAATGTACTAAATAGACGTGAATGACCAATGCTTCTCATGTCTCTTGCGCATCTGGCACATGAGCACAGCGTTTTTAAGACCTACATGCAGCACCTCTCATCAATGTCAGTTCCAAAACAGTCGACCAATCAGAACACCCTGGAGGCGGGGCAAGCGTTACAAGCTTTTGTTTACAGTAGCAAGTTTGCATGGCAACTGTTTTATTTGAAACATGGCAGAAAATAAGTGTTTTTTTCCATTCCTTAGCGCTGCGTCTCGTGATTTTAGAAACAAAGACGTGTTCTGTATCAACGTCCCCTAATAACAGTAATTTTTTCCCAATGCAATTGTTTACTGTGGCTAAATCTGAACAAAACATGCACATTTTATTTCTCTTTAAAAAATAAAAATAAAGATAATGCCAATAACCATGATTAATAAATGTGATTATGTTTTTGAGCAAAATAACTGTAATTAACCCTTATCATGCAGCCCTAACGAAGATAATCTTGTAAAAACAGACAGGAGATGAAGATGCAGCTTAGTTTCTCAATGCACTGGGTGTTGTTTGCATTGAAAATGTGCTTTTGAGTTGTGTAACGGGTGTTTGCTGTTGCTGTCTATCATTAATATAACGTCCTCTCTTCATCAGCGGATGAGAGACAGTCCTCTTCATCTCTAGCTAATATTCTGAGCAGCGTCGGCCTTCAGGACACAGACCTGAGGAAGGACAAATCTCAAGGAGCGCTAAAGATCATGGAGATCCTGGACAGCTTTGGGAAGACGAGTCTCGACACGGACCTGCGCAGAGACAAAACCCAGGGGGCGCTAGAGATCATAAGACTGATAGACAACCTGACCAAAGGCGCCGCAGAGTCACCTGAAGGCACCGAGATGAAGGACATGATGGACATATCTGAAACGGCTCTGTTCGACAGCATGTTACGACTCGGCCTTCCCACTGACCGTGACATCGACCTGAGGAAGAGGTTTGTGGAGGAGGAACCTGAGAGAACCAACTGTCTTGAGGTAGATCAGTGTGCTCAAACACCTTCACAAAATGTACACTCAGTAGAGCTGCCCCCTGAATAGTTGACAAGAAGAGGCTTAGTCGACTAAAATGTTATTAATCAGTTAATCAAAAAAAAGAAGAAAAAAAATCCATGTTCGTGACGCACAATGATCTTTAACGGCTGTTCCTTGACGTAATTACATTATATCGGCAGGAAATCCAAACGTTTGCCATTGATCGACCTCAAATATGGTTTAACATTTGAAACTGAAATATGTTAGTAGCAAATTTGCATTGGCCGTTCACTAACGTTAACTTATTAAATTTGCGCTATTGGGCGCATATCTGAGTGTTTGTGTGGAAGCTGTGTTAACGTGCAGAGGCACCGGCTCGCATGATCGCTGGCATTTCTCTTGATAACAATGGAAATAACCAGACATTTCTGTTCTAACGGATAAGAGTAATACATAATTTGAAACTGTCAGGGGTCTACTTTTGTTTGCATAAACTCACAAATGTAAAAAAAAAATTTGCTTTTGTAAAATAAAGAAAACAAACAGGACACATTTTCCGCCGTTTCGGTCTCTGTGAACTGGAGCACATCACAAAAATGAATAAAACTCAGTGTATAGGCTACTTCCTTCACAGATATGAGAAATATATCTATAGAAAGCTTGAAATGTCTACTTTTAAACAAACCAATTCAAATAAAAACAAACACTCTCTGATTATGCAATCTACTGCATACTGAGGAGATAGTGAATTAGCATCGTTAACTTAATTTTTGCAAACTCTAATTCAGAAAAAATATCTCCTTGCTACACATTCGTTGTCATTACTTTTGCCAATGCTTTGCAGCAAGCTTTGTGTGCACTTGAGCATGGAATAAGCTATATATTAAAGCCCCCCCCTCCCCCAGTATATCAATGATTCAATTAATATAAAATGTGTGATTAATGGATTAAATGAATGACTATTGGACTATATAATAGAAAAATCTTTAGTCGGGGGCGGCCCTAATATTAAGTGATACTTGAACATGTACATTCTGTTGTAATTCCAAACCTGTGTGATAATATCTTAACTTATATCTTAGAGAGATATTAAGATCTTGGGATGTTTAGAAGAATATTGGTGCTGCTTTTTTCGTGCACAATGAAAGCATACAGCGACCAATCTGCCAAACTTCAAAAATGACCCAGAATAGTGGCCAGAATATTTTTTTAAATGTCAGCCTTTTTCTTGTTCCTCTGAAGAAGAAGAAATCATACAGGTTTGGAATGACTTGAGTGTGTAAATGTGAACAGAATGTATTTACTTTAGTTTTAAATAATTTAATTATCTTGATGCAACAGGTTTGAGACATGAATACATTGAAGGAGAGGTTATTGTAGAAATTTAAAGGTAGAGTCTAGGGAGAGAGATTTTCAATAAAGGTAGATGCCATTCTGCTTGTCTAATGTTGACCAAATGGCATTCCCAAAGTGTCAGTTTTCGGCTAGTTTCCTTTGTTTTGAGAAGCTGTTAGTTGAAGTGCTTGATTTTCACAGAAAAAGCGTGCAACAGACTACGTAGAGAAGACGCAGGTGAAGAGAGGAAAGGTGGGTGAGCATTTGTGGAAGAAAGTGGCATACATTGTGTACTTATTTATACTAAATAGTATATAACCATAAGCATTCTAGAGAGTAGCATACTACATTAAGACTTTTTTGGATCAGATACTTTGATAAATCTTGTAAGACAAGTATACAATAATTTGCTGTTTAGATCCATGATATCAGCTTGCCGTTCAGACCCATGTCTGTCTATAAGGAGAAGGAGATGCTTTAAAATGTAGTTATCACTTTAAACTCAATGCCATCATTTTACAAAATATTGTTGTGCTTTAGCTTGAAATCATCAATGAATCAGGGCTCATACTGTACTCTTAAAGTCAGAGATGAACTATATAAATAGTAGGGATGTGACTAGATCCGATGTGTCTCGTGAGATCCGACTGGTCTCAAGAGAACGCGACTATCCTCAAAAAATATTTTGCAATGTTTACATTAGAGCTGCACAATTAATCGTTAAAACTTGCGCTTGCGATTTTGATTCAAACACCCATGCGATCTTATTCGTGAATGACAACGATTCAGCTGTGTCAGTGGAGCGTGAGAAGCAAGTTTTGTAGCTGCCCATGTTGATGAATCAGAGGGTCGGCCATCATCACGCTTTCGATGTTAATGCTGTCATTCACTGATATGGGCGGCGACAAAACATGCACTGCTCAAGCTCCACTGCACTGACACTCGCGATGTGAAACAGGTGTTAAAGACATTCAAATCTGCATTCATGCTGCTGCTGATCCAGAAAGAGCAACACAAACAGTAATTTCAACCACACATAATTATTTCTGTGTTACAGACATTTAAATAACAGAAGTACTGGGATAAAAGTTTATAGTTTGGGTATAAACACGTATTGTCTACAGTAGCGATCAAAACGAAAGTATCTTAACACTTGCATTGTAACGCTTATCATCTTCCGCCAGGAGGTGGCGACAACCCGTTTAAAAAATTAATTTGACATTGAATCATTCATTCAGGAGTCTTTACGAAGTGAGACATTGACTCCATTTAATTTTTTTTAGTTTGTGAATATATTAATATATATATATTTAAAAGACTTACGCAATGAACATTTTGTCAGAACCACTAGTAAATTGTTATTTTGTGAGAGAATAAATGTAAAAAATTATTTCAAAAAAGAAAATGTACTCCGTTACTATCGTAACCTTGGTTCCCTGAGACATACTACGAGTACTGCTTCGGAAATGCTGTATGGGAAAAACTTATTTTTTCCTCTTCAACTGAAGCCTTTTTTAATCACGCAGTGGAACTGCACGTCCATTGGTTCATGCAGTGCTATAAAACGAACCAATGGTTTGGCGGCGGCGGCGTTGAGCATCTCAGATTTCTTCGAAGGAAGCGACTGAGGCATGCAGCTCATAGCACGCCTTCCATCCTATAGCCGTGAGCATGTAGAAATGTGCAGCCACGGACTCATCCAGAGGGGGCAGGTGCTCGTATCCCTTCTCTTCAGCGCCGTCAATGGAGGTGAGGGCAGCGGAGGCAGAAGGACGGATGAAAGACGAGTAGGGGGCGCGCCACGATTTGGTGAGCTTGCCGTGGATTTCGGGGAAGAAGGGGGATGAGCGTTGGCGGAGGGCTTGATGGCACCCCAGGAGAAACCACTTGAGCCCAAGCTCACTGACAGCCTTTGTCATGATACGGACAAGCTCCTCATCCGTTCTGAGTCTGGCGTTGCGTGAAGAAGACGGCAGCATTAGGGGCGGGGTCAGTCACAGAGCCCGATAACTCCTCCGCGTCCGAAGCCGCTAGAGAAAGGCTGTCATCCATCTCGACATCACTCCCATTGAGCGAGATCATGTCACTCGCAGCCGCGGAGGGACGCTGATCATGTTGAGGGAAGAGGCCTGGCGAATGCGCTCTCTGCGGTGACGGCGAGGCACGCGGGCATTGAGCCGAATGCAAGAGGTCCAATCCAGCTGCTGAGGCATTTCAACGGTGAATCTCGGTGTCAGCGAGGAAGGGTCTTTGTCGCTGAAGAGAAGAAATATGAGATGCGGCGGCGAAGCGGTCGCTTATATAGCCAGAGGCCCCGCCCATTTTGGCGGGCTATGGCAGGCTGCATAGCCATAGGCTCGCTCAACGCCGCCGCCGAGCCATTGGTTCGTTTTTATAGCACTGTACAAACCAATGGATGTGCAGTTCCACTGCGTGATTAAAAAATGCTTCAGTTGAAGAGGAAGAAAGGAATTTTTCCCATACAGCATCTCCGACGCAGTACAAGTGAAATATCGAAAGGGAACTGTGATTCTCAATTTATCCAGAATCGTGCAGCTCCAGTTTACTTGTTGTTTATTAGCCTACTGCATCTGATTAATTAAAAAAGAAGTTTAATTTAATAAAGTATGTTGATTTAAAAATGCACCTAGATATTTTGCATTTTGTGTTTTTCAGTTGAATAAAATACTATTTTTCTTTTATATATTTAATCATTGAGGATTTAAAATAAAAAGTGTCTCGTCTCGTGGGATAAGTGTCTCATCATACCCCTAATAAATAGCGCTATATAAATTTGACTAAACGTGACTAATGCATAGCTGACTATCTGGAATACACAAACAGATGAGTGGAGTGCTAAAAACAGTGGAAAAATCCAGTGCTGATAAACTTTTATATCAACACCCTTGGGCTGCTGCTCAGTCAATTCAGTTCTTTCTGCATCATTCCTTTTCAGATGCATGTGACAGTCATGTAAAAAAATTTAAGCTGATTGAAAGTTCCTGCTTTGACAGTTTATCCATATGAAATACAAAATTATAGAATAACAAGACTGATATTAATGCTGAATAGTTTCATAATATCAAAGTAGCCCATTGTGAAACATAAAATAGGTACTTAGCATATGCAGCGATGTAATAGAGGAAAATTATTATTTCCCTATTTATTGGAAATATACTCAACATTTTTGTTGCAACAGTGCTGTAACTTAGGGAATATATAATACTAATGCACAGACATTTAGTGTAAGATTTTTTTTTTTTTAATTCAAAGGCTTTTCAAATGTTATTTGTTGTTCTGCTGGTGAATGTAGAGCAGTCAGTTTCCTCACCTGCAATTAAATGTAATGTATTTACAGAACAAAACAGAGCAGATAAGTTATAGTATTAGAGTACTACTGCACCTGATACATGCTCTTTACTTAAATGACAGTTGCTAGTTTTGCATCTAGCCAATTGTTTATTGTTATGGTAGTATGTATTTCTTCAGGCATTTGGTTTAAAAAGTACTAAAGTCTTGTGTAAAGTTTTTTTTTTTTTACTAAAATCTTAGTAAAAGTACTAAAAGTGGTCTTGTTTTTGCTGTTTCAGGAGGAGACCGCTGGTAGTTTGAGTAGTTTAGAAGCATTTAGCCCCTGTTCAGATTCTGGAGGACAGCAGCGTGGCGTTAACCTGCTCGGGGAAAAGGCCATTCCATGGGTACTGATACCCATCACAGGTAAACTTCGTTAATGTGATGTGAAGAACAGAGCAAAAACCTTGCAAGTCAATATCAGCAAATAAAATTTTCAGTAAGTCAGTAAATTGTATTAAATTGTATTGCAGGTGAGGAAACTGACTGCTCTACATTCACCAGCAGAACAACAAATATTATGCTTTATGCCAAGAACTGTTGAAAACCACTTTAATAATCGCACGGTTGTGAAATCGAAGAAATCTGTCTGCGATTATGAAATCTGTTTTGTGCAGCTTGACCGTGAACTACGGCTCTGTGTAGTAAATTCTGCTCCATCTGATAGTACGGCAAGTTAGAGTCGCTATTAACGTGCATTTGAAAAAGCAACATGCATCGCAGCATCATTATAAATTAGGGCTGGGACGATAAATTGTTGCAGAATTAATTTCTGGATCAATTCTCAGAATTTCCGAATGCATTGCGATTCCTCTGGAATCAATTCTGAGCTTAGTTTTGAACAGCAGATGGCGTTGCATGCTTTAGAAACAGCCGTACTCTGCTTGTTTCCAAATCCTTATACATATTTGAACTTAAAATAATCATTCATAAAATTTGAAAAGGTTGAAGCGAATTACAAGGGTGTTAACACTGGGCTGTGTTTACATTAATCTTGTGTCATAAAATAAATCTGAGCGGAGGTGAGATTACAGACTCAGCCGAACGCACAAGCGCTCTTCAGCATTCTTCTTCATGAGCATTTGAATGTGTGGATAAAAACTAGATTAGAGCGCCATGTGCTGTTAAAATCTAAGCTCAGAATCGATTCGAGGGAAATCGCGATGCATTCGGAAAATCTCAGAATCGATCCATGATTCGATTCTGCATCGATTTATCATCCCAGCTCTATTATAAATATAATTATTTAGAAAGAATATTATAATGAGAAGAACTCTGATAAACCATATATTGTCGGAGTTGTGTCTTAGTCACGTTGAATCAATGAAAGCAGTTCAATCTTCTGTGTCCTGGAAAGACATGCATTAGATTTCTTCTGCGGGACATATTTGAAGTAGTTTTGCCAGATAGGATGGACAATTTTCAGCCCAAAAGCTCACAAAAACCGCCCAAAATTTTAACTGTCTAAATAATGTGATTGAATGTAAATCAAGGTTGATAAGAGCCATTTTTAACTCAATAAAACAATGCACACACCATGACAGTCAAAACTGTGTCATTCATTGATGCATACATATACTGTATGATAATCCAACAATAACAACAATAATGCGCCTACCTTCGTGTCGCTCTATACTTTCACACAGAACTAGAGGAAGTCTTTCGTTAAGTTCATATTGAACATAACAGAACTTTGCACAGTCAAGACTAACCAGCAGCTTTCAAGTATCTGGACCATTTAAAAGATAAAAGACATGATCATATAATATATATATTAATAATTTAAGTTGCAGTGATATAGCCTTACTGTCATCTATCCCTCAACAGGTGTAATTCACGTTTTTAAAGTTAGAGTTAAAACACTCTCCACTCTTTCCCATGTAACTTATTTAGGCAATATGATCATCACTTATTCAGTTATACATTCAAAATCAGATCCGTTATCACGCAAAAAATCCCATCATTCTTGAATCATCACGTCTGTCTGCTGATCGTGATTGGCCTAAAAGTGCGGCCGCGACATCAACATCAGCACCAGTCGTCTTTGCTGTGTGCGTTTGTTTAGTAACGTCGAGATTAGGGGTGGGAATCTTTAATCACCTCACGATCCATTCCGATTCTGGGAGTCACGATACAATTCCAGAACGATTCTTGATCTACTTTTTTCCCCCCTTAATTAATTAGTTTACCGACTTGAGAATCTTAAAATCCTTACATAAGTAATTAAGTACTTTTTTAAATAAGTACAAATTAAAACAGTTTATGTTAAGAATGTTAAACTAATATAACTTCAAAACATACAAGCAAGTAGCAAATAATAAAGAGAAGCATAGAAACATATAACAAACAAAGAGCGCTTTCAGTATTTAAGATTATCTGAACATTTTCAATTTGTTGTATTTAATATTTAATACACAGAGCAGTAGTTCACTGACAAGCTAGGCAATATCGCGTTCATTATCGAAGGCGATTCATCTGCGATAATGAAAGCGATATTGCCTAGCTTGTCAGTGAACTACGGCTCACTGTTCCTGTGGCTCAGTGGTAGAGCATTGCATTAGCAGCGCAAAGGTTGTGGGTTCAATTCCCAGGGAACACACATACTGATAAAAAATGTATAGCTTGAATGTACTGTAAGTCGCTTTGGATAAAAGCATCTGCTAAATGCATAAATGTAAATGTATTAAATGCCGCTCCATTTGAAAGCAGGTGATGGAGATTTACCGCTAATCAAGGAACCGGCTTTACTGACGAGATGCGCATGCATATCGCATGAGATATATCGCCCAGCCTTATTTTCAATTAATGATTAAATCTCACCGAATCAACAGCATGCATATCATGACTGTTCGGTCTGTTGGTTTTCTGTTACTCTACCACATCTACTAGTAAAATATTTGCAATGTTGAAATAAAATTTCTACCAAAAACAGTGATTGATCTGGTTAGTGATGTTGGACAGCTATTATTGAACACAACTGTATGTGTTTATTATGAAAGTAATGCAACATGGGGACATGCATAATTGTTTCCTACGGAAAAAATCTGTACAAAGTAAACCATTTAATTTGGTTTAAACCTTGTAACTTGTTTATATTAGTTTGTAGTTCATAAAAATACGAAATATTTTAAAGAATCTTGATTTTCTCAATTGCTTGCTAGGTCTGAAAACAGAGAGATATTCCCAGAGACAGATGGACTATCCTGAAGATCCACGCTTCGTTCAGAGCCCAACCGTGTCTACATGCGCCACACCTGCCATAAAAGACCTGTCCCCTCCCTACCAGCCGGACAGCAGCGACACAGTGGTCGATCTTGATGTGCAGACAGCAGCAGAGGCTGAGGAAGAAGAGCCCGTCCCTCCAGCTTCGACCCTAAACGGTCTTGCAGATGCAGCCGCGTCGTGTAGCGGTTTTGACCACATAGTCGACGAGCTCATCTCTGGTTTCTCCAGCGAGGTTGAGCAGCTTTTGAGGGCCAAAAGTATTTATTATGTCTCTTGCTCCAGCACTCAGGGCTCACGAGAACCGACCCAGACTCCAGTTGTGCCACTTTCCAATTACGTGTCAAACTACAACACTCCGTTTCCCGTCAGTAACTACATCAGCTCTTTCCACGACAGTCTGATGATGTTCATTGACCCTCAGCATGTCAGTCGAAACCACACAGCTCAAGAAGATGTGACTTCTTCCTCATCTGCTGCAGAAGTTCCTTCAAATGTCCCTGATACATCCTCCAACTTTAATCCATGTACTTCCTCAGCTTCCAGCAACGCATTTGAGTCATCTCTGAGGCCATGTTCCCCTTCTAGTGCCCTAACTGACCCAATGACGCATCACTCAAGTTTATCCAACTCTGATATCCAGCAACCACCCCATCAGTTGTGGGCATTAGATCAGGACTCAGTGACGCAGAAGATACAGGAGGTGAACATCCCTCATGATCTTCATGAGATGAATGGTAGTTTGGTTGCGGAGACTATGAGAGCTGTCGAGGGTCAAACAGCTGTGCTAGCTGAAGACGCCTCAATGGGACACACTCGCTCTGCCATCAGCAGTATCATCGATCAGCTGCAGCCTGAGGTGATCAGTAACCTGGTGGAGATCATTAAAGGAGTTCAGAAGAATGTAGTCTACTTCTACATCCATTCCACGGAGGAGGAGGAGGAAGAGAGTGACGTCTGCTGGGAAATTAAGGTACATTTAGTTTTACTGTGACTCTTTGGCACTGTTCAGACTAATGTTCGGACTCCAAATCCAATTTTTTGTGCATATCTAATAAGGGTTGGATATCGAGAACCGGTTCCATTTTAGAACAGTTTCAACATTTTCCAGAACAGGGTATTCGATAAGATGCATGCATTCCGATTCTGCTTGGCAATTCCTGCATTTGTGATTATATAAACCATTTAAGCGCAAGGCCAGAACTGACTTCTCTTTCACATCTTGCCACCAGTATGCACAAAAGTATGTCTGTTTATCATCGCAAACATATGTTTTTTTTGTCAAGTATTTTTAGATCCGCGTGTGTTCGGTGTTAAAGGGTTACCCCTCCCCAAAATTAAAATGTTTTCAATCACTTACCCCCATGTCGTTCCAAACCCTGTAAAAGCTTTGTTTGTCTTTGAACACAATTTAAGATATTTTGGATGAAAACCGTACGCTATTCTGTTTCAGCAGCATACCGGATGCGCTGTTTTCATTCAAATCAAAGCATAAGCAAATGCAGAAGATGAATCAATGCAGTGCGGCTGACACAGAAGTAACCCTTTAAAGAGACAGAATATATTTTATAGGATTGATCTATATTGTATTTATAAAAATAAACCTCTGTAGTGTTTTTAAAACATTTGACTTCAATTTCTGTACCTGAAATTTGTTCAGTTGTATTTGTATCCGCCAAAAATAGGTGCTGGATCAGATTTGGAAGTTTTGGAACCGGCTTGTTCCGGCACAAATTAAGCCCTGGTCTAGTTGTTTTTGCTGTGGTATTTTTGCTGCAACAGCTGCATCAGAATGCTTTGTAAAAGACACTGAATAAATGTTTATCTTATTGGAATCAAAAGTAGGAATCAATAAGAATCGGATTCGATAAAATTCATACCCAACCCTATATTTGATTGCGATCTAATCATAATTAGCAAGTGTTAATGGCGAAAAAAATAACTTGAAATCTGATTTTTGCAAATCCATTTCAAGCTACATTCATATGTGGTTTGAAATCCTATTCAATTCTCATTTCTGGAAATCCGTTTCAGTCTGACCGCTCAGATCGGATGTGAGTAGCTTTTTCACATTCTCACACCATTTAAAAAAGTTCAGGTATTGTTTTTAGAAAACATGCTGAGCTTGTTTGCAGAAACAAGGTTGTGTTGTTGCGAAGTGTAAGTCGAGGAAAATGACAACATACTGCTGGTCTACACATTTCTTTGAGTTTTGAGTTTTTTTCGGATCTGAAGAGTTATTATACACAGTGCGGACAGTCAATCATTTAGATCAGATTCCAATAGGATATGCAAAAAAAAAAAAATCGGATGTGGTCTTAACAATTTTTTTTTACACTTGGTGTAAATGTGTTTCTAATGCATATCCATGGCACAATTTATAAAAATATCCCACACCGTTAGAAATTCAGACCCTCGTTTTACTTTTGTTTAGTGCTGTACACTTGTGGTGAGATGATAGTAGCGGGTGTAAACATGGCCAATTAGGCAGAAATGTTTCACTGACTTGAACAAGTGTGGAAATGTAGCTTCAGTGCAGCTTCAGTGCAGGCGTAACATACTAACAAGGGCTAAATGAATTGAGTAGGAGGATATAAAGGCTATTTGTCAAACTTAAGATGCCCAGAGATCTGGAGATGCATTTACCTTGTACTGTTTTGACATTGATAACAGGAATATTTGAAAAAGTTGGGGGATTTGGAGTGTAACCCTCATGGTTTCCTTGAAAAAAGCAGTAGTCAAGACAAACTGCTGGTCATCATTCAGAATATGGACATCGCCGCACAGGTTCACAAGGTAAGCCAGAGCTCAGCAGTTCGATTTTGAGATTATTGTAAAGTATGTAGATTCCTTTTCACCGGTTGCAAAAACTAGAAAACACTAGATATTGTGTTTTATGCCAATAGATACCTTCACTCGTTTCCTTGAAGAAGCATCCGTCTGTGAGCTTTGCTGGTGTAGACAACCTGAGTGACATTCAGAACCACACCTACAATGAGCTCTTTCAGTCTGGAGGATTTATTGTGTCAGACGAGCACGTCCTGAATCCAGCTGTCATCACAGCAGGTAAATCAAATTCAAGATGTTTTCTGGTATATTGTTGAGTATTATTGAAATTTAGGTTTATTTTATATAGGGATGCACCGGTTGACCGGCCAAAGATCGGTTTTTTTTTTTTTTCGCCGATTTTTCCGAAAGTGCGCGAAGTTTTGCGAACATGTCATTTGTGTGGAAGACATTCGGCAGAAGCACAACTAACACAGAAAAACAGATACAATGAAGCGAACAGCTGTTGGTGTAACATTACTGGCACACAAATAAGAGCCGCTTTCCTTTGCTTCTCTAGTTGAAGTTGCTAGTGATGGTGGGTCTTGAACGATTCATTCATTTTGAACGAATCTTTAATGTGACCTCGAGAAGACGCGAGTCGTTTCGGGGAGTGATTCGTTCAGTCGCGCATGCCCCATCCTAAAGGTTCTGTACTGGAATTAGTTCACCTGTTTCGAGTCTTCGGGTTTTTTCGAGACGTTCGTTCATCGCGTGACTAATGCAGTATGAGCCGGAAAGATAATTGATAGTTCACTTTTGAGTCTTCAGGTTTTTCGAGTCGTTCGTTCATCTTGAACGAGACTCAAAGCTCCGAGTCGGTAAAATGATCCGAACTTCCCATCACTAGAAGTTGCGTGAGCGTATCTGTCCATGCCCTGCACAAGATAGAACCGTGAACAGTTGTTCAGCACAGCTCTCACGTGTTGGATGAGAAAAGAAACAGACCAACTTGTGACAAAGCTGAAATGCTTCTTTTTGTAAAGAATAAAACGTTTCAAATGTATAAACGTTAGTTTCTGTACAAGATTATTATTTTTATTTTACCTTAAAATTACATTGACTTAATTCGATTTAAAAAGCACGAGCTGTAGCATCTTTGTTTTTGCTCGTTGCACTAAACATTATTTGATTTAACATTTTGGAATAATTTATTTATATAGCCTACTTTGGTTTTATTTAGTCACTGGTAAATACCTTTTTTCTTTGCACCAATTTTAAAAATTTACTAAACAACAACTGTTGATTAAGTAAATCTTTGTTTTGGACTGTTGAATGTGTGTTGGTTGTGTTGTTTAGATTGTAACTATGCAAATGTTGCCTTTAATTTCACATGGTTACTGTTAATGTTTTCATTAAGGCCAGTTTTATGTAGTTTCAACCCAATTTAAAAAACCATCTTGTCCATCTTCAACTGGGGTGGCAAATAGAGGCAGAATTGTAAAAGATGCTGTTTGTTTTTTCTAATAAAATATATTGATAGGCATTTAAAATTAGTTAATATGCTATATCCATTAAAATAAAAGCTTAAGAACATTTTGAATTTTAAATAATTGTAATCAAAATCTTGTGACACAGCCACTTATTTCTATGTCATATTGAAGTAACACCACAGACGTAATTATAACATCACAGACTTTATAATGCAAGTTACTAAAGGCTCTGTGTTACCAGAAAATACATTAACACCAGAGACAGTAACACCACATACAAATCAGCCTAAATCTAGACTTTTCTAAAATGGGGGCTGCCATCATGATGATTTCAAGATCAGGGGACATTTTGGAAAATCAACAAGTATCTATTTATAATTTTTTTTATTAAAATATGCCAGATCTGCAAGTTATCAACATAACACCACATACACTAATGACAACACATGAAATTGTCAGAGATTTAGCTAACTTTAAAATGTATAAGAAAGAATGTACTCCCCATGCCCCCCATCAGATCAACCAGCACCTGCAGTGACCCGTTACACATAGGAAGTAGTCCAAATAGAATTCTCCCTTTTCTTAAAGGGGTGACATCCATTGTTGAAACACCAAAGACATGAATTTGGGGGGCAACTTTTTTCTTAAATATATATATTTTTTAAACAATTTAATTTTATACATGTTAAATAAAATCTATATTCACTATATAACCACTTTATTTGTGTTAGAATCTTTCATTCTTTCTTGTTGGTTGCTTAAAGGGAAAAAATCGGTATCAGAATCGGAATCGGCCAGTTTGCTTGAAAAAAATCGGTATCGGAATCGGCCACAAAAAATCATGATCGGTGCATCACTAATTTTATATCAACTTTACACATGTTTCAGCAGAGCATTTTTTCTGTTTTTAGAGAAACTTCAAGATATCCTTAAGTATATTGAGCAGCTCAACTCTCCTCAAAGCCCCTGGAGGTGGAGGGTCCACTTCAAATCGCACAAGAAACTCAGAGAGCACAGCAGGTTTGACGCTAAACCATTACCCTTCAAACTTTTGGAAGCTCATGCACCTTTTTTTACCAAGTGTGTTGGCACAGAGAGTATAAACTTGGTGAAATAATTGTCTTCATGATCAATTCTTCATGCACGGTAAGATCTCCTCATGACCAACCAACCGACTGTGCTGTGTTTGTTTTTTGTTTTGTTTCCAGGCTCAAATCTGATGCTTTGAAGCTGTATGAGATCCTCAATGAATATGAGAAGAGACATATCGTTGAGATCCTGTCGTACCACGACTGTGACACTCCATCACACCAAGCACCTAACATTGATTGTCTAGTGGATCTGCAAGCAAGATTCATCAAACAGCGAAACCTGATATTTCTGACAGGTGATGTTAAACCAAATAATGAAATTTTTTCACACAATGACAAAAGTGTGCTGCATAATTGTTGTCTTGCATTCTGTTGCCTGCATTTTGCTGCTACATTTGCCAAGTAGGGCTATATCTGTCAGTGGTTTCCATTTCAGATTTGTTTCCATTAACCAATGTTATAGACAAAGGATTAACAATGCAGATTAATTTTCACAGCCGCCCTTGATCATATTTACTAAGTGTACCGATATTTTTGGCCATGACTGTATATTGTGTTTTGATAAGTGGAATGACCGATCCATCCAAAATTCGGCCAATTCCGCGACATTCAGTGTTAAAAAAAAACAGTTTTTATGACTGGATTCCACGATACGGTCCATGTTTTTTGCATAGCGGAAATCATAGGGCCCTACAGATTTAATTGTCTGCATATTGCTTTTTTTAATACTGTTTTTATCAATTGTGTTATTTAACTGTACATTCATCTGTGTTTTATGATTATGGAATTACATGACGTATGGTGTGAATGCTTATGACTAAAGTACTGTTTGTTTAAATCCCATCCAACAGGCTGCCAGTTTGAGATGTTTCCGCACTACTCAAGCAGTGGCATTGTTATTGCCAATGTTGATGATATAAAGTTTATAATAAGCAGTTTAGCCAGTGGAGGAAATGTGGACAGCGCTCCGTCGGCAGAGACTTATGCCACTACTGCTCCAGCATCATGTAAGTCAATCTGTGGTGAAACCGTCTGACAGCATCCCAAACTACACGTCTTGCTCTCACTGTGATTGTACTTGGAATCTGAATGAGTTTGCCAGTCGATCTGCTGCCACCACGAGCCTGAGTGATCTTTAATCATCACTGAGGAGAGGCCAGCTAAAATTCAAGTCAGAGAAATTGCACATAATCTCCATGAACTTCTAAACAGCCAAAGGGAAAAAAAAAAGAAAGCAGAAAAAAAAACAGGGGGGGGAAAAAAATAAATAAAAAAAAAAAATCGAAATAACAGACAAAATGGTGTTTGCTAAGAGTTATGAACAAAAAGAAGGTTCTCAGACACACAGTGCCATGATAATAACAACCAAAGTAGGAGACGAGGCTGAGGAGACTGTAAACATGTTGTGCTTTGTAAACAAGTTATTTTTTACCGCAAGTTACTGTTTTCCCATTTATTCACCGACTTCTCTCCTGTCCCTGTGTTGGGGGAAATTGGGAGTGAGCTGCAGACGCACTTTTGTCAGGCAAGAGGCTTATTAATTTCACTTTTGGTGTAAAAGGGCCTTTACATTTGCCAAAAATATGTATTTTAGGGTTTTTGTTATAAAAAAAATAAGCAAGCCCAGGGACTGGTTGCACCAGCTGGACATACACCAGTTGGTAAGACTAGGCTGGATGTAAAATGCACTTTAAGTTATGCGTTGAATTAATAAACGTTGCACCATCTAGGTCAGGGCTTCTCAAAGTCCGGACTCCTGTCCGGATCCGGACCGGGAGGGAATTCAATCCGGACCCGCCTCCACTTGATATTTCAAGCGCACTCGTATCACTCAGACCTCCGTGCGGTGTGCGTGGCACACACACACACGGGCGCATGAACCAGTGTTGTGAGAACCCCTGATCTAGGTGATTATTTTCCCGCCAAAAGTATTGCGGTCACGGATAAAAAAGTAATAAACCTAAAACCAAAATGTAAAAAGGCAAGTAAAAATATATTGCAGAAAATTAAAAAAATTAAATTTGATTTTTTTCAGAATAGTAAACAATTGTCACGGATCGAAAAATAAGCATAAATCAAAACTTTAAACACATTTAAAATCATATTGCACAAAACTGAAATATGAATGCAAAATGATACAACTTGCACACAAAATCGTGTTTTCCTTGGTTATGTTTCTCTGTTTTTTGTGTGCTCTGTCAATCGATTAAAATATTTAATCGCGGTTAATCACATGATTGTCATGAGTTAACTCGCGATTAATCTCACATTTTTATTTGTTCTAAATGTATCTTAAACAGGGCGACCTAATTTCTCAATGGTGCAAAAAAAAAAAATCTGAAGTCGCACCTGTGCGATCAGCCGTTCGAGAAAAAAAAAAGTCTCCGCGACTCTGAAAGTCTCCCTGCTGTTCAACTACAGACACACATTAGGCTCATATCGTGGTCTAAACCAATCAGAGATAGTGAAGGGCGGACCCCCTCTGATTGGCCGTGGTCCAGATATTCCTGTACGTGTGTGTACGTTTACAAATGCGTCACGTGTGCTGCTGCAGTCAGACAGAGAGAGAGGTGAGTAGTAGAGATGCCTGCAGTGTTGCCAACTTAGCGAGATTTAGCGACTTTTTTCCCAAAAAAGCGACTAGTGACAAATCTAGCGACTTCTTGGACAAACTTTAGCAAGTCTCTCAGAGTGTCTGTGTGATCGCCACAACGGCGCGAGATCAGCGCACACGCAGCTCTTTCTCTGCATCTGCTCTGTTCAGTGAGCGTCTGAGAGGAGCAGCCCAGCCCGTTCAGTTAAAACAGGTATTATTGCTTCTCTGAGTTTACATGCAAATATAGCCGAAATCACAGCACAGGAATTGTCTTTGTCTTGTCTTATATTGTGTATTATCTGATTTCATCAGACAATGGCTCAGTAAAATTATAAATTAGAATTTTTGTGCAGACTAACTTCTTGGAAGGGAGAGCTGGTTATGTATTCTTAAAGGGATGTTTCAGTCATTATTTCATATTCATCTCGTTGACTGACAAGAGAAACAGTAAAATATATAAAGTAAAACAGTTGTATTGAGAATTTGACTGCATTAAAATACTGTATGAGCACAGAGAGACAATTAGACAGAACAGGTATTTTTTTCTTTACTTTACTTTTAGTCATTTAGCAGACGCTTTTATCCAAAGCGACTTACAAATAAGAAAAAGTAACTAAAATTAAAAGTTAAAACTATAAATATTATATATACACATTTAAGAAGATAAAGAAATTAAATAAAAATGACAAATGCATACAACAACATTTAAAAACTAAACATTTAAATGAAAACAAAAAAATAAAGCTAAAAACTAGTCAAAATATTAAATCAAGAAGTGTGTGTGTGTGTGTGTGTGTGTGTGTGTGTGTGTGTGTGTGTGTGTGTGTGTGTGTGTGTGTGTGTGTGTGTGTGTGTGTGTGTGTGTGTGTGTGTGTGTGTGTGTGTGTGTGGTGTGTGTGTGTGTGTGTGTGTGTGTGTGTGTGTGTGTGTGTGTGTGTTGTGTGTGTGTGTGTGTGTGGTGTGTGTGTGTGTGTGTGTGTGTGTGTGTGGTGTGTGTGTGGTGTGTGTAAAAACTATTTGGTAGTCTGAGGTGGGATAGGGGCGCCGGATTTTTTTTTTTTATAGGTTTAAGGGGTGGTTTGAGAACCACTGCACTAGAGCATCCCTTCATTCAGACACAGTGGAAGATCTGATAAGAATCGGTGTAGAGGGCCAAGTCTGGAAGATTTTGATGCTAGAGAGAGTGTGGCCAGCTGGTTTAGCCAAGGCCAAAGATCAAGAAGGCCAAACTACAGGAGTTGGCCATCCGAGGGGCATGTGACTGTAATGGAGGATAGTCCATAAGACATTGAGCCATGAGATGTTCAGTTTGAAGCCCTTAAAACACTTAATTTAGATTTACTTTTTATTTCATTCATCTTGAGATGTTTTAAGTTTAAATATCAGCTCAGTGAAGCACTTTAAGCACCAACACTTTTTCAGTAAGTTACCTTTCTTGTAGAATTGTGCTTCAAATAAAGAAGGTTATGTTGACCAGATTGTTAGTTAATCGTTTACTACAATATTGTTTATACGAAAATTTGGGTGCACCTAACTTTTGTGCTGGTGCACCTAAGAAAAAAAGTTAGGCGCACCAGTGCAAAAAGTTAGTCTAGAGCCCTGTTAAATTAATACTTTTCAAGTGTTTAATACTCTAATCAACATGGGCATGGACAAATAGGGATGCTTCATGCAAATGTATGTTTATTATTATTGAAACCATAGTTAACAGCATGAAGACTAGACATTTTTCAAAGGTAATAGATGTTTTTCAAAGAACTTGTTCATGTCTATTAGACACATACAAGGTTCCCATTACTTCTCTTTCTTTGCACTGAGCAATTTACTGACACAAACCTGTTTGCATTTTTGCACACAGGGCAGCTCACTTCTTCTGAACATGCAAAATGTACATAGCCTATATTGTTTATTATTACATTTGTTTGCCTCTCTGTGCCCACATACTGTATTTTGATGCAGCTACATTCTCAATAAAACTGTTTTCATTGATATATTTTACTGTTTCTGTTTTCAGACAACAGAATGAATATGAAAAAGTGATTGAAACGAAACCCATTAAGACTACATAACTAATAGCTCTCCTTTACAAGATGTTAATCTGCACAAAAATCCTTATAATCGAGCCGTTGTCTGATTAAATAAAATACCCATAAGATAAGGACAATAGCTGTGCTGTGATTTTGGCTGTACTTGCATGAAAAATTATAGAAGCAAGCAACAATATCTGCGCTGAACAGAAACTGAGCAGATGCAGAGAGAGAGAGAGAGATGTGTGTGCATGTGCGCTGAACAGAAACTGAGCAGATGTAGAGAGAGAGAGAAAGATGTGTGTGAGCGCGTTGAACAGAAACTGAGCAGACGCGGCGAGAGAGAGAGATGTGTGTGCGCGCTGAACAGAAACTGAGCAGATGCAGAGAGAGAGAGAGAGATGTGTGTGCGCGCGCTGAACAGAAACTGAGCAGACAGACGGAGAGAGATAGAGATGTGTGCTTTTGGATCATAGTGTCCTCGCATCACTCTTGTCACGTGACCAACACCCCCTGTTTTATTTCTCAGCCCCCCCTGCTCAAAATACGTTCCCGCGGCTATGTATGTAAATAAACACAATATCCAAATGAATCATTGTGTATTTCAAATCCACCTGGCCTCTGTAGCTGTCTTTTAACACTGTTTTTCACTGCGATCATTAGTCAAATGATGTCACCCCACCTCGACTGAATTGGCTAGAGTTTTGTGAATTGGCTAGAAAATTGTGTGCAAGTTGGATAATTTTGCATTTATATTTCAGTTTTTTGCAATATGATTTTAAATGTTTAAAGTTTTGCTTTATGTTATTATTTTTTTTAATGTTATAAAAATTTTGATTTACGCTTATTATCTTTCGATCCGTGACCATTGTGAAAAAATCTGCTTTAATTTTAAAATTTTGTACAATATATTTTTACTTGCCTTTTTCAATTTTGGTCTCATGCTTATTATTTTTTATTCATGACCGGAATACTTTTGGCAAGAAAATAATCCCATAGTAGTGTTATGTCGGAGAAATCTTTCACTTGGTCAAAGGTCAGACATAATTAATTTGCAGACATTAATCATAAAAATGTATAATTACTGCAGACGTGACCTGTAATGTTTATGGTCTTTTCAGGCAGGATAAGTGATTATCAATCACAAATCTCTGTGTAGGCTATACCACACTGCCGACAGTAACTGACCTAACACAAAATATGTTTCTGAGGCAACCACTGCATTTTAATCATCATCCAAACAAAGATGCTACATATATGCAACATGAGCAGTTTTTAATCTAAATTAGATTGTATAATTTCGAAATTTGAAGCAAAAACAGAATGGTTTTACTAAAGTTTTGTGAGACTATACATAAAAAATATCTGCATGAAACAAACAGCAGACAAGCTGAATGAGATGCAGATTCACTTTCTGCCAGCAGGTGGCGCTTCAAGCCTTTCCATGGTTTCTGGTGTAAATATCCACGCTCAGTCTATCAGCTGCTCTGCTCGTGCTCATCAGTTCTCTTTTCACAGCAGTTCAGTCAATGTAATGTTGGAGTAACTGAATAACTCGGGATATTGGTTTATTTAGACTCTGAGGGAGTGCCAGGCACATTTATAAACTGAATAATTTAAGTAATTTGTGGAGGAGTGGAGACGCAAACAGTTTCAAACGATTCAGTTCGATTTGGTGAACTGGTTCACTAAGAAGATCCGGTTAAATCGAACGATTCGTTCGCGAACCGGACATTACCAGTAAACGAGCAGCGCTGCCCTTATGACATTTAATATGCATTATACAGAGGCAAGATGAAAAGAAAAAATACCATCTAAACTTTTCTAAAGACAGTAAGTTCCCCTCAGACATACATTTATGTAAACTCCTACCCTTAATTGAATCGCGATTAATTTAGCATCTCAACCGATTTGAATCGTCACCTGTTTGAATCGATTCTCAGCCGGCTCGCGGTTAATCGTTACATCCCTAAGTAAATGTAATGAAGTAAATGTAACTCGTTACTACCCACCTCTGCATTTACCGCCAATAGGAAAAAGACGTGTGCTGTTTTTCGTGTGAAATGTGAAGAATGACAGGTTGGATGCCACAGACTTTTATTTTTTGGCAGAGTATACAGGTGTAGTTTTCACTTTTTAACTTCACACAATATAACATGATTTTATTATCGTAATTTTGACTTTATTCTTAAAATATTATGACGTTAATCTTATTTAGTTTCAAACATGCAACTCACTGTCTTTCGCTGGCCGCTTGGTATTTTAAAAAACAAAAACGTGAATTTAACAAACATAAATTGTTCCAATCGTAATTCTGAATAAAATTAATAAAGAAACCAATGGAAAATGACCACTTTGCCATTAAAAACCAAACCTGAACTATTTGAATGGCTGCAACAGCAGCTATGTAATGGGGAGGAGAGCGAGAAAGAGAAAGACAAGGGCTTGGGTCTGACTCGGGCGGACAATTCTGATAAGCTGCAGGGCTCTATAGGCCTATTTGTTCCCTCGTTTCAATTAAAAGTTCCCCAGTCTAATTGTAAACAAATTGCGCTCCCGTCTTCTTCCTGAGCAAACATGCTCAATTTTTTCAATAAAAATATGAAATAGGTTATTATGAAGACCGACGTTAAAATTAATGTTCACATAAGTGCTGTCATTCAGGCTGTTCACAATATGTTTTAGCGCGGAATATGTTTAAAGCCAAATATTCATAGATGAATTAATCAAACTGTTTATATATCTATTTTTTTTAAATGCTATGAATGTTCATGCTCATTTTTAAAATAGAAATGTTCTAGCCTTATTATGTAGCATTGATAATCGACGCGACTGTTCTGTTAATAAATGTTGATATAGTTGTTTCAAACTAGTATGATTTACTTTCTTGTTTGTTTGGAGCCTGTTGGTAGGAATCTTAAAAGTAATTATGGGTTTGATTAATATCTGTTTCCATTAATCACCTTTGGTGTACACAATAATGATTCTTCTCTTTACTGACCCTTTGAGGAAAGCAGGATATTTTACTAATTAAAG